>JACXSJ010002790.1:0-36647 GCA_014851325.1 Pentalonia nigronervosa
TATTTAGTTAGGTCGACAAAATGATAAAACTACCCTTGTTGGCTATTTTTCAACCCCCCAGGGGCACGGGAAGGGAGTGAGTAGTCACGACCAAAATTAACCAAAATTATTTTCTTATAACAATGAAAAAAATGAGGGGGTCTTACATTAAAAATATAAATATTTTTTTCTTACTTCTATAAATAAGGACCACCCTATTATCCATGTTTATTTTTATAAATTATAGTATAAATAACGTGGTGCCCCGTAAATCACAATTCGAGAATTTACAAAATATATGATTTTTTTATGAACAATAATAGAATATATTCTAAAATACGAAAAATAGGTCAAATATTCCCCAATCTCCAAAATATGCTATAATATGGAAAATAATTTTTTTTTTTTATGAACTCTGCGATAGATAAATCGTCCCAATTTTTCATCCTCAATTTGCTGCATAAATCTAATAATAATATGTAAAAACCTAAAGATCCGCTTTCTATTAATCAGTATTCAGTTTAAAGCATTTTAACATTTTTACTACGAAAATACTTTATTGTGTACTATAATTATACTTATTCACAAATAAAATGGCTTTTATTTATGACACATTTATTTTCATTTATATTGGTACTGTGAATGACTACAACTATTAATTTATAATTATTGTAAATAATCTTGTGTCTTAAGTTTTTTATTGGATGCTCACAATATAAGTGTCTATATATTGCATAATAGTTTAAGATTTGAATCTATACTTGATTAAATTCTAATAATGCTAACTGTAATTCGATGAGTGTTACAACAGAAGAATGCATTATAAGTTGGACTTTTTAATAATCACAAATAAATAAAACTATTATTTATGTTGTAAAAAATATTTAAATTTTAAGTAAGGACATTCTGAATCGTGGCATGTAAGGTTTTGTTTGGTCGTTGTTGAAATTTATGTAGCGGGTATATTATATTTATTTTGGTTCATTTAAAAATTTGTATTGTTTAAATTTTTATTAATTGAAATTAATTTTTTAAGTGTATTTCCCATTTCTGATTGATATTGATTTATTAAAGTTGTGTTATTGAAGAAGGTAGTATTTAAATCAGACTGTTGTCTTTTGATTTGACTTATAAAATTCTTATCTGTTTTAAGTTCTTCATATATATTTTGCTCATGGATATTTGTTTTTTCAAGTTCTAAAGTTTTTTGGCTATAAATTATAATAACTTTATAACTTTTTTTGGTTTAAGGTATTTCGGGTATAGTCGATTACTTGTATAAAGTGTTTTATCATTTTACATATTTCTGCTGAAAATATTAAATATAAGTGTTAGTAATATTTAATTAAGAATACAATACAATAATTTGATTTTTTGCAACTTATGATGTACAATATTGATTAATATATGTATTAGTACATAGTAAACTATTCAGTTTAAAGCATTCCCCCCCCCTTTTACAATGAAAATACTTTTTTCTATCATAATAAAAAGGTGAAACAATATTAATTAATGTATATGTATCATGTGCAGTGGTGCCCAACTCTAAAACTAGGTTAGGTGTTTACGAAAAATGATTTGATTTGAATGAACGAAGACAGTTTGTCAGCTTATATATTGCTAAGTTTATTTTATGATATTAATGCTTCATATATTTTCCTATTAGTGATACTGTAGGTGAAATTAATTTTTGCCTAAAACATTGGATTTTAAAATGTCATTTTAATTTATATGTATACTATAAAATATTATATAATATATTAATATACTTTAAAATTGTCAAGTACCCCTAAAATAATATTTTTAATTTACAACGTAATGACTCGCATCAATATTTTTTGTATAAATATATAATTTTGTTCAAATTCGAACTTTTTATTTTTTATGATATGAGATTATGATGCGACAAAATTCTACCGTTTTGTTGAGCAGTGAATTTTAAAATGATATGTTGTCTGCGACTATTGTAATTTCAAAAGAAGTATACCTTATATATTATGAGTTATAATAAACATTTATTTTAAAATACATCATCCCTTTATTCAGAATTAAAAATGCACCAACCTTTTTTTAAATTTTTGAGACCAAACAATAACTATAGTACAAATCTAAATTCTAAAATCTAAAAATTGTATACTACCTATTTTCTTAAAAGTTACATGCTTATTATGAAAGTACCTGCTAATGATAATGGCAACCTGCTATAGGCAGAAATCCATTAAAATTTAAGATATTTGGAGGGGGGAGCTAAAACCACTATAAGTCCCCCACCCCGATTTTCACCTATGTACCTCAGTATCAACTAAATGCTCTTGACACAATTGTACATACATATTTTTTATTAATCAAATACAAATAATGAAATCGTATGAAAAATAATTGAAAAAGTATAAGAAGGTTGAGAAATATTTGGCCCATATACTCCGTAAACCTGTTAAATGTTTGTATAGTTAAGGTAATCGTGTGATACAAGCATGTTACAATCGTGTAAATGGTAATTATATTCCGCTAAACTTACAACTTTTCAACAAACGCAAATGAAAAACACATTTATTTGAAATTGTGCTAAATAAAAAATTAGAATTTATTTTCTTTTACAAAATTCTTCAGATTGGTCGTGACTCGCAGGTTTGACTTTGAATTGTAAGACGCATTTTTTTTAAATATAATTATGTTTTTGGACTGGGAGTCAACAAAGAAATTTGGAGTGATACATCGAATTAAATGCGTAACTACATTACTATTTTATAGGGTGTTACCACTGGGTATCTTCCCTAATCGCATTACTCATGTCATTCTAACCTGTCACTCATCAAACCTACTTATTATACTAATTCATGTATAGATTGTAAATTTCTCAAATAAATAAAAAAAAAAAATTACATTACTATACCTTTTACTATTGTTACTTTATGAATGGTACTTGCTACTCAAAATAGCAACCTACTATGGCTTTCTGCCTGTGTTAAAAATAACATGTTTATTGTGAAAGAACTTGCCTATTCCTATTTGCTTCTTATGAAAGGTACTCACTTCTTAAAATAGCCACCTGCTAGGGTTCCCTGCCTCATTTAAAAGTTACATGCTTATTGTAAAAGTACCAGCTATTGATAATAGCAAACTGCTTCTGCTACCTGTTACTGATGAAAGACACCTGCTATTAAAAACAGCCACCAGCTCTAACCTGTCTCTGTTAAATTGTTATTTTACAAAATATATGCTTTTTAGTTTTAACTCACGAAACATTGATATTATGGGCATATATTTTGATAAACTTTGTGATTATTATTTTGACCATTACTCTGAAAAAATAAATGCAATAATTGAAAACTGTACTACAGTATTATATTTTTTTATTACACGATGTGATTAAATGTGAATCATATAATAATTAAAGTACTTAAAAAATATTTGATCATTTGTTTCTTATTCATAATAATCATTTTAACTTAATAGTTTTTAATTTAAAGTTGCAAGTGGAAACTTAATAGTTTATCAAAGAAATCATCCATAGTTTTATTATCAAAAATATCACAAGTACAAATGTTTGTGCTTTTAATTTTTCATTTGATAATTACATGTGGAATTCAAAATTTAGATAGCTTATTTTCTTTGTATTACAATTTATTAAAAAACATTCTTCCAATGTAGATTATACGATAGGATTTAAACAACAAAAAAAAACCGTTAATATTTAAATTAAATTGACAAAAATGAGAAAGATGTCTGAAAAATCAATTTAGGTTTCAACAATCTATGCAAGTATATGCATTAGTAAATTATTACTAAAAATAATGTCTTAATGTACTACTATATGTTTATCAGTAGGTAATAACAGATCATGGCTGAGACTTTTCGGCGAAAATTTAAGTTTAAAAATCTAAAATACATATATAATATTGTAAAAATAACAAATAACACAAAATGCAGCTATTTTTTTTTTTTTTTATAAGTAAATATAAAATATATTTTTGGAAATAAAATAATACTAGGATGTTAAAGCCGTGTCTTCTTCGAGATTATTATCTTTAGTGTCGACTTTACTATATATGTCTTTGAGGTGTTCATTTTTGGATAAACGCTTTATCAAATAATTTACAATAATTTGTGTAGCACAGATGAAAAAAGAGAATATGCTCAACAGTTTAAACGAAGCAATACTTCCAATATGTTTAAACATGTAACCACCGACGAAGCTTCCGATGGGCGCACCTAAGGAATAACCAATAAACGTCGTCAATGTAATGTTTAATATCATTTGATGTAAACACGAAATATCGAACCTATTCCTGTGTAGGCGGTCCCGACAACTCCTTGGAGCGTTCCTTCGGCACCTTCGGGAGTTATAAGAGCGGCATACGAAATGGCTGCCGAATAAGACAGTGCAAACGTTATGCCGTTGAGTAATTCCACTGGCAATGTCCAAAGAGGGTTCTTGATGATGGTATACAATGAGAAAATAAACGTGAACGTGACGAACACTATGGAGAATATGGTCATGTGATTCACGCGTTTCAGTATGTAGCCTATAACAATGTATAGAGAATACAATCAATCGGTTATGTTGTTGTAAAACGGTTTTTGAGTGACAATTTACTGGACAAAATGAACAACGGCACTTCACCGCCGAAACATTGGATTAGTAGGGCTATTCCTTGGAGAGTCTTCATCCACGATTTCGTTTCGGGATGGTAATCATTCGCCAAGTCTTCCAGATACCTATATAATATGTATAGTACTGTGGTTTATTATTATATTAACCGACAAAATTTAATTTAATATCATTTTCATTCAAAATAATTGATATTTTAAATCACTGGCTATTTAAATATTTATAATGATCAAATACGCAATAGTTATCATAATACAATATTGCAAGGATAAGGTATCAAGGTATATAATTTGAGAGTATACAGATATTTATTATTTATAAATAAATTGTGTTTGGCTCTAGTTGAAAATTTAGTATTAAATTAATATATTCCATAAAAATATTTTTGTATTTCTATGTTGATTAAACATAATTTAAAATTATTATCAATAATTGATTCTTAATTTATAAGATAATAATATATAATTATGGATATAAAAATAAAAGTTTTCATCTAAATGAGTTATTATTATAGTGATATGTTAGGTAATAATATTATACTGTTATATTTTTTTATTTATAACAATAAATTAAATGTTATTGCTTAGATTATTTAAGTTTAAGAATTACATATGTCTGTTATTTTAAAATACGTATACTAAAATAACTATACATTTTTAATATTTTGAAAAAATAAAATATAGGTAATGTATTTTTATTATTGAAATGATATTCTTGTAATTTATGTAATTTGTTGCTTACCAAAATACGAAGTTCCATATGAAAGATATAAAAAATCCAATAAAAACAACCCAAAGAAGAAACGCAATTACTTTACCTTCGGTGAATACTTTTTTCACATCAGAAGCTACAATTTTGGTATCATTTTCTTGTACAACCTATAATACACAATAAACAAATATATAGTTATTTTAATGACACGAACAAACCAACAATTTTTACATGTGTACCTATGTAATAAATTATTAGATGGGACATCGATTTGTTGTTCCATATTAAATTTTGAGATTGATTTGTTTCCAATTTAACTAACTATAAGACAATCTTTTGAAAAAAATGTATTGAGCGTTAACGTTTGGAAAAACAATACTAAAATGAAATAAAATCACAATTTTAAGTTCCAAATTATTATTATTGTTTTTTATGTATAAAAATGAAATGCGATTGAATTTTATTTGCATAAGTAAAATGTATGTAAATATATCTAATTGAAATTTTTAAACACACTTAATTATCAGTAAATTTTGATTGAAAAAATAAAGTTTAAACCAGGGCTTTCAAAATTAGATTATATATGACAAAAAAAAACAATTGAAATTTGTTAATATAATAAAAACGGAAAACGGTAAACAAAAATAGTTGAATACCACAAAACATAATGTAAAACGTAATATCATTGATTATAGATAATATATATATATATTATACTATCAATGATAATATCTAGAATATTATTGAACGAAAAATAACGTAATACGAAATAATTTAAAATCCATTTATAGGTGCTTAAAAATTATAATATTGTTTCGTAGAAATATTTATTTCACGTAATGAATTTTTATCATAGCAATGAATCGAAGAGTTTGTTGAATCTTGTATCCGGGCCATTCCCCGCAAAGATTTTATTTTTTACGATAAACACAAAAGTTTTATAACGTTTTATTCCTGAATAATGATTAACGCATATATTGTATAACATTTAGATTGCAATTAATGTAAAATAAAATTTTTTTTAAAACACAAGCCCTGGCTTAAACACACACATTGTGTATAGTTATAACTATAGGGCTAGGAACTTAATGCACTTAAAAAGTACTAAATATGCACGGACTTATGTGCATAAAAAAGTACAAATATGGTTTAAAAATATGGACTTTTTTTTACTCATAGTTTTAATAAATACAAACATTTTACTAAAAAGTTTATGTTTTATAGTTTTTACTAAATATTTATGAACAAAAACGGGAAATTTTAAAAACACGATACAATAATATCTAGTGAAAGCTCTAAAATAAATATACATTCGAATGTTTTATTTTTTTTTTTTGTTAAATTTTCAAATTGTATTATAAGCTTATCATTAATTATCAAATATGCTCTAAAAAAAGGTAAAATTAAGAAATATGCTCTTAAAACTACAAAATCACTAAATATGCAAAAATATGCACTATAAAGTTTTGTTATTTTTTTTCGCAGTGCCTTAAAATTAATTTCTTAGCAATAAATCTTATAGTCCCCAAAAAACATGCAAATGCAATAACTTCTGAGCCTTAGTTATAACTGTATGAAGTCTATTAGATTTGTAGATATTATTATATACTATACCTTGAGTTTAAACACCACATATATATCTAAAAGGAAACATATCAATGCAATGACGTAACCTGGAACATAGTTTTTGTACTCTAGCCCTGTGCTGTACCAGTCTATACATGCACCGGAAATAATGGCAAACAAACTCCAACCAACGGATCCCCACAACCTTTGTTTTCCATAATTATGTTTGTCTTTGCCTTGATAGAAAACACAAAGACGATTCAACTATAATGACATTGTACGTATTGTTTGATAATAGTATCAATAGGTATGCAATGAATCTAACTATAAATGACAAAATAATATAGACCGATTATAAAAGGGGCATTCGTTATTATACTGTTGACACTTAGATTATTCATTCTTCGGGAAATTTAAGGCCCTGTTACAAGTCAAATTGTGTATTTTTTTCCTTACGGCTGAGCGAGTACCTATATTATATACTTGGTCGCAATATTTAATACAATCAAGTAGTGACGTAGCGAGGAATTTCGTATGGTGGGGAGCGGAAGGGCTAGATCCACAACAAAAATTCCCCATTAAATATTTCTTTTATTTACAATTTTTGTAAAATTATGTTTTTAATAGATTATGCAACAAACTATTAATCAAAAAAATATAACAGTAAACGGTATATTTGATATTAATAATATTATATAATATTATAATTATTAACAGTAGGCATATAAATATTACTTTAAAGGACGTGATATTCATTAGTATAACTGGATAAGTTCACAAAATAACGTATAATTAATAAAATAGGTATAAGAATAATAAAAATTATTTTTATTTTTATTATTTTTTTTACACAGTTTAAAACGTATTAAATATTAGCCAGTCTCCAAAAAATACCAATAAATATAACAATAATACGGTCAATTCAAGAGGATAATCATTATTTAATGAACAAATTAATAGTATACAAATGACTTTAGTTTAGTTTAAAAAAAAAGTATAGTATAAAAGGTAGATTTTTATAGGTTATTATTTTTACAAACTTAAAACAACATATTTCTTTGTTTTTTAATTTTTCAATTTAAATTTGCATAATTTTTCTTTACTCATTTTTAGTTTATTGCCTAGGAATTAAAAAAACGATTGCATTTCAGTTTTAGAATTTGTTTGGCAATGTTTTAAAATTTATAAAAAATGAAATACTTGGATGTGAAGTATAAAATAACGAATTTAATTTTGCATAAAAACTTTCAACGCATTCGTTTCCGTAAATACATTTATTTATTATATTTATTTATATTATACTTAGGTATCTACTGTAACTATTAGCAGTCTATATTTCAGGTGAAAAATCAGAATAATTATCTATATAAATGTCTACTAAATAGTAAAATAGTATAAAAAAATACGTGCCTATCAGATGCATTCGTGAAATTTATTTAGTTTTTATAACCACTTAAAACAGTATTTTCCACCTACTATGTACGGGCTGTTATCGGGATATGAAAAAGATAAAAATGCCATTTTGGGCCGCAATGAAGCTCATATATGATAGAGAGAGAAGAAACATAAAGAGACACATATTTTACCATATTGACACTTCTGGTTATTCTGTGATTTAAGTTTTGATAAAGATTAATGATATGTGTTAGATACACAATATTTCAATATTTTTTATTATAATAATATATTATATCAAGTATCGACGGCTATAATGATTAAAATAAAACCTAACCTAACCAGTAAAGGGGGGGAGGAGGAAGAGGAAATAGCACCTTTAGCCCCCATGGCTACGCCTCTGCAATCAAGCACGCTGTGGTTACTTTTTTATATTAAATACGGGACGGGCCCAATTACACAGTTTTGTATTAAATAATAATTAACAAGAAAACTACACAAATTTAAGAATGAACAGGCAATAATTACACTAAGTACTAATTGTGGGTTCTGATTGGGCAGTTTCATTATATGGACAATAGGATGATTAATTAAATAATTATAGCGGCTAAAAGGAATACGTAAAGGGAAAGAGTAAGTATCTGAAACAAAAAGTAGGAATTTTGAAATTAACTTTAGATAGAAGGAGCCATGGCTATCGACTTCGCCATTAATAAGTTTAAAAAGAAATGTTAAATGGCCCCATTTTTTTCTATTACATAGGGTAGACAAACGTAGACGCTGCAAAACTGACTCATACACATGAGATGCGCACCCAATATCTAATACAAAAGCGGCAAATTTCAAAAATTTACAACTAAATTACAAAAGTTGACAACTACTATCAAGTGTACATGGTTCTCAAATAATTATACCATACTCTAACACAGACTAAACGAAAGAGCAATACAAAATTTTAAGAGAACTGGTTAATTTAAATTCAGTCAACCCAAGATGTAACAAAACT
Source organism: Pentalonia nigronervosa (assembly GCA_014851325.1). Taxonomy (NCBI): domain Eukaryota; kingdom Metazoa; phylum Arthropoda; class Insecta; order Hemiptera; family Aphididae; genus Pentalonia; species Pentalonia nigronervosa. The sequence continues at coordinate 9,270 of JACXSJ010002790.1, forward strand.
CTGAGTAAAGCACGGTGGTTCACGCGGTCAATGGTCTTGGCGAAGTTTAAATAAATGAAATTAACCTGCGAATGCTTGCTAAAAGCCTCAAAGATGCACTTAGTAAAAATTAAATTACAGTTGTTAATCATCGATCAAATTATGTTGTTCATCGATAATGATACTATTAATAGGCCTATGTATGAACTTAAAAACAAAAGACTCAAGTAGTTTGGCAAGGTGACTGATAATACTGATTCATCTGTTATTAATGATATCCGTAACGTTACTTAACTTAAAAATCGGGGTAACCGAATTAATTTTCCAAATATCAGGAATAACACCTTCAGATAAAAATTTGTTATAAATAAGAAATAGTGGAAGACATAAAACAGACCTAAGATTATAAATAAAAGAACCTGAGAGGCCATTAGGTCCAACCGAATTAGTAAAACGTAGTTTGGCTAGACTAGACTCAATATCTCTTTAACAAATATTGCAAAAGGAAGGAAGCTCATACGATGAACCACCATAACTACAGATATCAACATTTATATCCTTAAGCGAAAACATGGAGCTAAAATGTTTAAAGAAAAGCTCACACATAGTAGTTCTATCAACATTAAAAATACCATTCAACTTAGCATCAGATGTCATGTTGGAAACTTTTTTATTTTTCTGCACAAAATCCCAAAAACATTTAGGATTGGTAAAAAAGGACGTTTTAAATCGTTTAATGTAGCTTTCTGTAAAATAAACTACAGCGCGCAAAGCAAAGCAAAAGTGGAGTAGTCAAGTGGGGACATTGAAGCTCTGTAAGTGGCATGGGCTTTCCTTTTTTGAATGGTCAAACATTTAAAGTCATTAGAAAACCATGGGGGAAACTTAGACTTCTTTAATTCAACTTGCGGGACAAAACTAATAATACAAAAATGAAGAGCATCATAAAAAACATTAGTGGCTTAGTTTGTATTTAAAGAGTTAATAGTATCTTTCCAATTGTAAGACAATAGGAATAGTTAAATTTTGACGTAATAAGCTCTATTAAAATCAAAAAGAGATGGTTAAATTCAGAATTATTTGGAATTGGGGCTAAAACCGTTTCAAAAACCAAGATCGAGTGGTAACGATTCTTAGAAACAACATAATCATCAGATCTCGTAATAATCATATCGCATTTACTGCTAAAAACCAAATCTAAAACAGAAGCGTAGTAATTTTTAACCTCATTCAATTGGAAAAAATTCAGGTAAGCAAAACTTTCAGGGATACAACGAGCATGGCAGCTGATTGAAGTCGAGTAAATTACACCATTTTCGTTGTTTGACCAATCGATAATAAGAAGATTAAAATTACTAGAGACAATAAACGAACAGCCAGGGAAGGTTATTACGAGATTTTCAAGATTATATATAAAAAACTTTGTATCTAACAGTATCTATCAGTTGGAGTCAACTGTATATTTGGGAGGGAAATATATAGTGCATAGGATATAAGTAATTGCATTATAACTAGTCTTAACAAATAGTTGTTTAAAGTCACCGACAGTAATGTTTAAAGATTGCGCTGGAATATTATTATGAACATGTAAGAGGACATTACCATCTCCAGTTATTATAAATAACTAGCTGTCCCGCTCAGCGTTCCCCGAACCAAATATTAATTGGATTGAGATTAATCTCAAATGATTTACATGCATCTAAACTACCTAGGTAGGCAATCCACTGCATCGGATCACGGGCAAAATGCGAGCAGTATAGTATCAGATAGGCAATCCACCTGTTGTGGATTATGGACCCCACGAAGTGCGTAAATGAGTGAAATCAGAATTAGGTAGATACATGAAAAACATTGCAACGTTTGCCCCTACCGAAGATTTGTTTTTTTTTTAATTTCATTTGCAAAAAAATGTATGCCATATTTCTACAAATTGTAATAATAAAATATGTAACTAACAGCAACCTATAAATAAACATAGACTATACATTAATCCCATCAAAAGAAATCACTTTCCGTTTTTCCAAAATTTTTTAATTTTCAATTATAATTTATAGAATTGAAAATTTATGCCTAATACCTGATCCGTGATGTACTTTTTCATTAACAAAAAAAAAAAAAAAAAAAAATTAGGATAATTGGATGAGAAGTTTCATGGTACATGTGTGACAAGGATTTCCATTTCCGCGTTTATATTTATAGATATTGTATGATGGGGAAGAATTTTCAGGTGCGCATATTATATAACACTATATATAATACAATGTCATTAGGTAGTGTTTATTATTGTAGCACATACAATATATGATTAGCTGTGATGTTGCTGATCATCGGTGGTCCGAAAACCGATGGCCTTCGAGTTTATTTCAATATTAAGCCATGCGCGTTGACGGAATAGTAGGTACATGACTATTATCGGACGCCTAAACATTTCCCCGGGCCGCAAAAAATGTTTGTTACTCGATTTTGGCCCACTTGTACAAAACAAGATTGCCTCGAGCTACATCTTCGATCGGTATACCTACATAACAATATTAAAGTCCAACGTGTTTTCAGTTTTATAAATTTAAATCATCAACATATCGGTTAATATTAATAGTAACTATAATTTAAAACGCTTATATCATATTTTACAGTTAAACTACTAAAATTGAAATGCACGTATAAATTATATAGTTTTTACAATTATGGTGACCAACAACTGATGTTATACTAATTTAACGTTAAATGAACTTCATATCGTTTTATTTAACTCGTGATTATAAAATATGTATAATTTGACATTCATATTAGCGACGGTGTACACTCAACTGATTTTTTTATTTATCTTGATGGCCAAAACTGTCTACAGGCTTTGAAATAATATTTTTTAAAAATGAAATGCTTTTGGTGGGTAGACGTAGGCTTTTTTTTTAATTTAAAATTTTATTTTGTAATGGTTTGAAATTATGTTAATAATTATTTTCAAAAACGTTAATACTTTTCGACATAACGAGTGTTAAGGTATGATTAAAAGAACTACTCTATTTATGTGGTAGTTTAATTTGATGAGTTAATTAATTAGTTACAAATATTTAAAAATGTCAATTTCGTTATAAATTTGACCTACTTACTTATCTTCCCTATATTATAATCATTTTAAAGTATACAGACAAATATTTATAATTTTAAAACGAATATAACTCGCGTTAAAATTAAAATATCAAAAAAAAAAATCCACGAGATATACTATACTCTGTTCAGCGAGAGAACATACGGCGGACCGACGAAAATCGATTCCTCATGGCAATGTTACCGGGGGGGGGGAGGTGCGCAGAATCAGCGTGTTCTCTCGCTGAACAGAATATAGATAATATTCTTACTTCTAAATTTTATGACAGGTTAATTGACTCTAATACTAAACATAATAGAGTTAAATGGATTATCCAGAACGTACAATTTGCTATATGTTTTGTGTTTGGAAAACCGAGAAAACGCATGCGGGTGTAGCGCCCTCTTAAACTAAGTACCTTATGGAATTTAAATATGTAATGAAAGCAAGTTTTATTCTACTACCATTAGGTAGATGAATACCTCCTACCAACACAAAAAGTCAAAAACTTTTAGTTTTTCATATATCATAAAGAGATTAAACGTGCACAATATAGTGTGGAGATCGCGATAAAAAATAAATATACCTACGGTTGACGTGGAAATAAACCGTTTACTGTAACCTCCCGAAAAGGAAATTGTTCACACATTCTCGCATTAACATAGCTTAATAAAAGCGCAGTGTTTGTTTTTACCTAATAAATCCATACAAATTGTGTCCTCTAAAACGCTTTTCACCGTTCCGCCCGTATTGATTAGGGCGATTGTGGTGAAGAACAGCCAAAACAGCGGCGACTTGACCGCATCTAAATCGTCTATCTCTTTTGTCGAGATTGTACCAGGAATTATTGATAGCAAGCCCACCAATACAAACGTGATTATTGAACTTGAAATAAATACCGACCGGCGACATTTGTATTTATCCGTGACAGCACCAATTATTGGTCGTACCAACATTCCTGGGATTGGTTGTAGCATGAATATTAAACCAACGATGAATGCAGAATAACCACGTTGTTTTGATATTGTCGTCAAAAATGGGGAAAACGGCGCATAACCTGAATAACAAGGAACAAAATATGGAATTACTCATAAATATTGCAATACACGGGTGCATGTTAAATCTTACCAATACATAAAAATAACGTCCTCATCAATATTATTTAATAAAATATCTTAAAAAACGTATGTATTATATAGTCGTGCAGAAATGATCTCAAAATTACCTATCAAATACACCTAGTATTAAAGTATATAGTCGTGCAGAAATGATCTCAAAATCACCTATCAAATACACCTAGTATTAAAGTTCTAAAAAAAATAAATATTTCACTTAAAAATAGCACTAGGCGGTAGGTTAGCTCTTAAGAGGATATTTTCTATTAGCTCAGTATTTTCCTGTTTCATAAAGGTTAGTTAGTGTGCGCGAAAAATACAAATGAAAAACATGTTGAAAAAATTAAAGCAATCCTTTCAAGCACCGTTCATAATCGTGTTATCTATTCAGTTATATTTTATCATCATTGCTTACACTTTTATGATGCTAATATTTCAACCAACCCGAATGTATAATTCCCATAATGACTTCCCAAAGTCTATCACAGTCATTTTTGTTTTTTAATAAAACAATTTTATCCCGACATTTAATAAATGCTTTTGAATTAAAATATACATACATATTATATTTTATATACATATTGTACATATTTAATCATACGTGTTTAAGGACATAGGTGCATATCAATAAACTCTACTATTATAGAATACATTTTAGAGGTTTCTCGCTAATATCTCTAGGAGACTTTAATAAATATTTTTTTTTTTTTTTTTTTAATGAAAGGTAACATATTTTTTGATATTATTCATAATACAAACTAATTAGGAAAGCCCACTCTGTGAGGGTGCTGAATTCCCGGTTTCTAAACGTATTCGGTAGGTATTTAATAAACTATAACACCATATACGTACAGTTTATAAATAATTTGGTTACTTGAATATGTATAGAAACTTTAATAAATTAAATATATTAATATTTAATTGATTTTTTAATATTGACTAGTATGAGTTCATATTAAAAACTCATAATAATGTTTGATTATCTTTTTTTTTAATAATAAATAACGCGAGTCGATTGATTTTTCACTTTTGTAACCTATCTTAATATCAACAATCGTAACTATATACTGGTAACTAACGGACGGACGGACACAGCAGGGATGTAAGGTGTTTAGAAACCTAAGACACGTATAATGTATATGTCTCACTAGTTTTTTTTATACATGAATTGTATTGAATAGTTACCCTAATTGTATTAAGTTTTGGTTGATAGGGTCACCTGTTTGTTTTATCTATTCTTACCACAGCTGTGGTGCGTGATTTCATCATACATATTATTTAAAAATATTAAACTTAAACAAAATATTTTTGAAAGAAAACGTACAAAATATATTATTTTAACGTCAAATAAGGAGAACAACAGTAAATACATAATCAATAACGTGTTTATATCAGTTTTGTTGTTATAAATTGATGATACAATCTGCAATAGGTAATGAGATAGGCCGTGGAATAGGATACTTAACTGTACATTTTATTGAAAATGTTTAGGTAAATAAAATAATAAAGACAAAAATTGTTTATGACTAAATATCTACTTAATTTCCTATGATAAAAAACAATGTTTTTGACCCGATTCACTTCAAAGACGATTGATTACATTTTAAGTAATATATATTATTATATTAGTAATATTATGTTATACACTATATACATTATACAGCTATTAATCACTGCAAGGTCTACTAAGCTATTATAAAATGTTTAAGTAGGTATGCATATTTTATAGTAAAACAAAAGATTCAATTGAATAAAAAAAACTCGGATAAAATTGTTGTGGAATCGATTGTATATATAATATTAAGTTAATGGACACATCCAACACTCGAACTCGTTTGATATTAATTATCATGCATATCGTTACTATATGGGAACTTAAAAAAATTACTTGCACGCAAATTTATTTTTAGTTTTTATTATTACATAATCACATTTGTCTAACCACCTACATCCACAATAATGTACGTGATAATAGTGTGGAATTTGATAAAAACTTGCTATTTTAATTCTAGAATTCACAGTATTGTGTATCATGAAAGTAAGCATATCAACATTTTTTTTTTTTTACGTGATTGGTAGTAATAGACCTCATTCTGTGAGATATTAATTATTTTGTTTAAATTAAAAAAAAAAAAAAAATCTCATATTTATCTCGTAGTCCGTACTCTGTTGTTAGTGTTAGACATTTTGAAAACGAGCATATTGTAGCAGAGTGGTGGACAGGATTCTGCACATGGTCAAATGCCCAAATAATAATGACACATAAAATAATTGATCGAAAGCGTTATACTCAATACGATATAGCTAATGATCATCAATTGACACAGCACCACCAGTACGTCACTTTCGCACGACTGAAAACAACAGCGACCTATCCAGTGTGCGATAATATCACGCGTATAATAAAATGTATAATAACAATAATATAATGCATATATATATATTAATAAGCAACGGCCTACTTTAAAAAACTTTGTGTATACGATATTCTCACCGCCGATTCCCAGGAAATAGTGGATTTTCATCAGCAGGAGTTTTCTGTTGATCTGGACGTAAGGCATGTTTTCGGTCGTCGCGGGTCGGCGTGTAAAAATCAAAATAATTTTGATATCGTAAATGTTCGGTCTTTTAACCGCTGAAATGCGCGCACGCAGAACAAAACGATGGCGCGCGTGTTTCTTCTACAGCGAGACGGGCGAGACGACCACCGCAGACGTTATTCGTCGCACACATCCGCGACGTTAAACTGCCAAACGAACGAACGAACGAAAAAAAAATAAATAAATAAATAACAAAATGTGGCGACCGAACCACACGGCCGTGTATCGAACAGCGCTCCGTAGCGCGTGCGGGCGAACGTATAAAACGAGAGGGAAAAAAAAAAAAATTAAGAAGGGCCGACAATACGGTGTACTCGTTGTGTATTCGTTGCGTTACGATTATTGTGCGCGCGTAACGCGTGATATAATATTATTGTTGTTCCCGGCGGTTTGTGCGCTAAAAAACACGAAAAAAAAATAAAAACCGCCTTTCCCGGCGGAACGCGCGTTCAATACATCGTGGGCACACAGGTACCCGCCGACAGACGTGTCGTGTACACCGTTGTGGTCGAATTTAACGAATCATCGTTATTTGTTATTGCAAAAATGTCGAAATTAATGCATTAAAAAATATTCGCGTTGGTCACCTAGGAATTCCTGGATTGGGTATTTTATTGCACGCGGTCTCAACGCGAGTTCGCGTAATGGTAGATGGTAATGTACGGTGTTTTATTTTTTTTTTTTTTAGACACACAATACCGTATTGAACCTCGCAGTGCTTAAAATTATCGGAAATTTGACACAAAGTCATAAAACCAATAACCGATTTTAAAACGGCCCAGTGGTCTTTCAGATAACATTTTACAAAATACAACAATAAGTACAAGAATTATTTTACAGTAAACCAATATTTAAAGTCATGATACCAATCCTGATGTGCCTATAGTGACCGTAGAGACGATTTCGATTCAAAATAATGTAGTTACAATTCGTAGTAAATTAAATTTTAATTTTAAATTAATCCATAACAACAATTTATTTAGTATATATTTCTTTTACACCGTCCGCATAAAATAATTGTACACCGTAGTACAATTGTATAGGCACCGCTGTTCGATACAAACTCGCATCGGTACGCAGATGCTTATTATTACAAAATATGCCCGACACGTACGTTGGAGTCGCCGACAAAAATGTACATTTTGCCAAATCCCCAGTCGGCTGCGGCGTCATGCCATGTCGTATACGGTGTACCACATGTACAACACTGAATCTCCAGAACCGGTTTTTACCGTGATTATGGTTAGGTAACGTTCACCGTGCAGTAGCCTCGCCGCCGCGCAGAGAGCATAATAATAATGTTACCATCCGGCGCGTGCAACACGACGGGCACCCATGACAACTGTTGCACAGGTTTTCGGGCGAATGATTGCGCTATTATTATAATTTAACATGATATACGCGAGTTGCACTCGACGTGCGTTTGGCACCGATCGCTCAAATAACACCGCGTTTGTTAGCGGTCATGTAGAGAACGATTGTGCACAGTCGATCAATTCCCCCTGACCCTGACCTCTAGTCGTACGCCACGCCAATGAAACAAATACACATATATATTATACTTGCACAATGGAAGACTTGAAATATTAGCGAAAGTCAAATCGCGACTGTTTGGTGGCACTTTATGAAGTCGGCGGGCTCCAGTTGTAGTACGCGCTCAGTACGCGTACATATAATATACATAGTGATTCACCGAGCACACTCGCCCCTACTTTTTTTTTTTTTATTATTTAATAATGAATTTATCCCAGGATTTGGATTTGAAAAAAAAAAAACATCTTTTTCATCTTTTTTTTTTTTTACGTTATTCACAATCCGAACGTTATCCAATGTTTGCGATTATCGTTATTTAAAAGTAAAAACGTTATACAATTTTGAGTTTATCGTTATTCATACGTTAAAAAACTTTTGCGTTTGTCGTTCATCCGTCGTATGGTTGAAAATTATATCGAATGGCCCGGATACGGTAGAAAAAATTGCAAGGAATAAATATTTTTACGAAACCAATATTATAACTTTGAAGTGAATGGATTTTAAATCTTTTCGTTTAATCATATTATATTTATATTGTTTTGTTTAATGATATTACATTATAAATTTTGTTAATCCGTTATGTTTTGTTTTGTGATATTTAATTATTTTTGTTTTCTGTACTTATTATGTTTATAAATTTCAATCGGTTTTTGTCATATATTATAATGTTAGAATCATAACTTTATTATAACGTTTCCAAGCCCTGATATATTCAAATTCTGACTTTCGGAATTTTTAAATATGCGTACTTAAAGACCATTTTTTCATATAATTAAGATTTTTTGTACTACTTAAGGAGTGTTCTGTGGTGATACAAGCTTCTGTTTTTCAAATGAGAACCCATATTTTTACTATAAAATATTTAGTGTATAATTTTTCTGAATTTGTTGATGTATTTAATTAAAAATCCCAACATTTAATTTTTAGTTTATACTAATGTTCATACTAAGGATTATAGTCTTTATAAATGGTATTACAAGAATATGTAATATTTGATCTAGTATTTATTATACTTACTACTTAGACCATTTTTTTAAATTATAAATATTGATAGGTTAATATTAATTACTAAAATTTTCAAATGTTTATAGCTCCTATATTTTTCAAAACCATTATTATGACCTTATTACCCTTAGAAAATCAGAATTTAAAAAAATAATTATTAAATGAAAAAATTGGAGTCAGCATGCTTGGTGAATCACCCTGCATAAATTATTATACACATAATATTCTTATCGCGCCAAGTTACGGTGGTCCAATATTCCTATGGATTATTGTAACGTTTTCAAATGCAGATCATGCTGCGAGTCCCGTCTGGCAAGTACTGAGTAGCAATAATGTGCAATGATGGAAAACTGTATAAATATAAGCAAATTTGTTTAAAATAAATTACAATTGAATAGTAGAATTAAAGCTAACCATAATATTCAGTATGAAATATTTATTTGTTCATTTATTGGAGTTTAAGCCTAGTAGGCTCAAGTACAGTTACGTATATAATAAGTTATTTAACATATGCACGATTACACCAATGGGTGTTATTTAAAATAATAGAACACAAGTAATTCATAACATAATATTGACTGAGTATAAACTATATTAACCATAATCAATAATTAGAGTAGTGACAATTTAGGTTAGGTAAAAATCAAAATAAGATAAATTATTTTTAACAAATAATCGATTTAGTGGACTATATTGACCATAATTATTAGTGCGGCGGGTCTCAACACGGAATGTTGGACGTGGTCGAGAGAAATACTGTGATGTACATGCGGAAATATAGTTCTAACGATCAAATAAAATTATGCAAAGCCAAACATGGATATTACATTCATGTGAAAATCATTGCAAGTACTAAATAATAAATTACGCGTGGCTATCTGAGGGTGCTCAGACGCAGAAAGACTGACTTCAAGGACTCCACAAGAATCTTTCTCATATTATGTGCCTGTCGATATATGGTTGCACGTCCGGCCGTCGCTAGTGACTTGTCTCAGTTATATCACATGCCCGTTGTTACTCATATAGATTCATATTATTGTGTGTTTGAAAATTTGTTTTCGCTTAGATATGAATGTATACTATTTGGTTAGATTAATATAACTTTGCGAGAGCTTATAATTTCATACTACAATTGGTATCCTACAATTCTCATTATTTATTTATTTGTAAACGCCAATCGGCAAATTTTAGGTTTACAGTTTAAGTATATGATCACAAGTAATAGTTATTTACAATACACAGTAATACAGAACATACAGCAAAGGCAACTTAATATAAACTAAATTAAATTAAATGGTATATACCTACTACTATACTATTGCACTTATATCTAATACATTTATTTAAATATTAAAATCGAAATTAAATGTATTTAAATGTCGAAGCACTCTATCTAGGGAATGGTTATGTTCATAAGATGTATTGTGGGTTGGTATTTAGAAGAGTGATTTCTTGAGAAGAAGGAGGAGATATGAAAACTTACGTTGGATACAGGAGATCAAGAGCATCGATTAAACCACCCAGGTGCGAGGGTATAAAATACTCGTCAGCATCTTGTCGACGAGAAGATAGAAATGGTATTTCCAATGTACTACGTACTAAGAAATAATAATGTGTAGGGTGTACTATCTTGAGCATATAGTCAACGTAAGAAAGAAACGTTTTTTGGATGCGCTCGAGTCTTAATTCATTTTTAGCCAAGTATAAGGATGCCATCATAGTATACTACAGCACTCCGTATTCTAATATTGAACGTACTAACGAGAAATATAATTACAATATTATATTAGCTATATAGGCCGACGTCGCCCTGGAAAAAAATGAACAAACCCAAAATACGGGGCGCTGTATAATCGGTGTTTATCGGTTTTATTATTGTATCTTGCTGGCAAATTGGCATCAGTGTACCTCGGTTGGGAACTAATTTGAACGAGATGGGCATTCCGTCTGTATTAGCACTTGGTATGTTTTCGAACATATTTTCGAAAATCTTACAAAAAACACAATGCAAGTAATAATAATACCGAAGTCAAATATAATACAATAACAAATTATAGTTTTTAGAAAATCACATATTATCCATTACATTTAAATATTTCTAAAAGGTCGATTATCGCTGTATATTTTGTTGTACGGTCTTCGAAATTATTTATAAATGTCATTGTTATTACATGTTACATTATTATTATACCTGTCATACATTGCTTAAACATTTTAATTATTGGTTTCAAAACTTTTTTTGGTGGAAAGGTGTTTTGGCGGAAACGGGAATTATGCTTTATTCGTTTTTGACGAAAGAGGGCTGCGGCGAAACTGGCCAATATTATTTTGGCGGAAACGGTTAACACCCACATATTGTTCGTACGCCAAAACAATAAAAAAAAAAATTGTATGTAAATATAGAAGATTTGCGATTTATTAACGAAAGTCAATTTACAAATTATTCAGTGGTATGTTGAAGTCTGTGAGACAAAGTGGTGTGGGCCAACTTCATGCATACGTATACATTCTCGCCAAGCTAAGCTACGTTCGTCTCAACTATTTTAATATTTACTAATGTACTTAATAATGTTAAAATAATAATATAAACATTATTCGTTGTTTTCTTGTACAAGAATTCATAAGATTACATTTTTGTTCTTACGATTTTATATAAAATAACACAACATTCAACCAAATTAAATTAATTTTTGTTAATAGCGTCATCATTTTTATGATTTTCTGTCATTGACACTTCGACAAAATTGCAATTTAACAAATCTTTAGTCGATGCAAAACAATTGCTTAGTATGTTTAAAAAGCACATCAAAGCCGAAATGTAAGCGAAAAATCGAAAAGACCACACTCCACCGTACGAATCGAATAAATATCTGCCAAGTAGACTACCTAAAAAAAAAAAAATAATTTTTTACACCGTGTTATCTGATGTTGTTATTGTATAACGAATCAATGTTACAAAAAATAGATTAACTTGTAAACATCATATACGTAGGTAGTGGTTATATTTCTGGGAACTTTGTTTTTTATAACCATAAAGAATTCGGAGTATTCGATATATGTCAACTGTTGTTGTTAAAATATGGTATTTTATTTTTGTATTGTATTATACATGACGTATCATGTGGCATTATAATTTTGTATAAAACCATGTTGTATCTAAAGGCGGAAATCGGAGTAGTGGGACTTAGGGGGTATAGCTCCCCAATTATCCTATATTCCCCCCTCCCACCATAACGGATAGATTTTTAGTTGTTTGGGACCGAAACCTTCCCACTCACATTAGCCTTAAAAATGTTAGTTCCCTTGAAATTTTAATTGATTTATCTGCCTATGGTTGTACCATAAATTATTAACGATTGATTACAGGTTATAAAACTGATGAGTAAGTCAGATGACCAATTTCAAAATGTCAAAAATGTTAAAATAAAAACAATACAATAACTATTTTGATTTACATTAATATTTAAAGTCACGATACTAATCCTTATATATCTACCTACCTTGTTTGTGATTATAGCGATAATTTTAATTAAAAATAATGTAGTTACTATAGTTATACAATTTACGGTAAATTAAAATATAATATTCTTAAATATAATATTTATTTTCTTATATTATTAACTAATATTTTTTTTCTTTTTCATGCCGCCTGTTTAAAATAATTTTATACCATGTGTGGTACACATTCGCATCTCTAGACTTAGATTTAATAATATTTACAATTTTATAATTTAAGGCAAATTGTTTTAAGTTTAATATAATATTATATTACTTGCCAATGCACCCATATGCGCAATTAAAATTTTTAACAAAATTTTAAACTAACTAACGAGTAACAACACGTCGACATATTATATCACAATATAATATATGATAATTAAATAGCTTACAATAAAAAATATATGATAAATGTTGATCACAAAAATATTGTGAAGAGATAACAGTTTCCTGGTAAATGCCTTCGATAAATGTCATTGTTATAAAATAGATTTTTTGAATAAACGCTAATTTGGTACATAGTAGAACTTTCACACATTTATACGCTTTTCTAGTTATATTATATAGTTATTAAACACAAAATTTGTTTCATAATGATGTAATTATTTGTGAATACAAATAAAATTCAAAATATTCTCAGTGTTTAATTTATTGTTCATGCATGCCTAATTTATATTTTTAAGTGTTTATAGTATATTATTATTTTTTAGTTAATATTTTGTGACGAAATGTGAATCTATTCAATATTTTAGATTTGAGCGGAGTGAGGAATGTATTGATTTTATAATGATATGTGTTTTTTTTCTTAATTTTTTTTTTGTGACTGTCATTACGTTTTAGGGAAATAAAAGTGCTCCGATTTTTTTCATCAGCATCTTTTCTGATAGGAAAATGAATCTAATTGATACTTAAAGGCGTCAAAAGTAAAAATTCTCAATAGTTTTAAACGTGCTAGGAAAAAAAAATTAAGAAAAAACAGAAAATTTTCGCAAAGCAAATTTCTAACAAAATTTATTTTTATTTTTAATGTAACAAAATAAAGTATGACCATAAATACATGAAATTTTCATCGAATGTTTATATAAGAATTTTCTATACACTATAACATTTTCAAAATATTTTAATTTTTTTTTTTTTTTTGAGCTATTTATAAGTATAATAAATTTTCAGTTTTTTTTAATTATATCTGATTATAGCGATTTGTGTGTGTTTAAAAACTATGGGGAATTTTGTACTTTTGACCCCCCAAAGTACCAACTAGATTTACTTTCCTATCAGAAAAGATGCTGATGAAGAAAATCGGAGCAATTTTACTGCTGTAAAACGTGATGACAGACACAGCAAAATTGAAAAGGTCGGCAAGTAGGTACGGCTCTGCTGTATAGTGGGTGTCGAGTGGGGTCAATGCTATGAATTTGTTAAATTTGAATTTAATAATATAAAGTCATTATGTACAAAAACCGATTCTGAGCGAAGAATGCTTGTCAACCTATATAGGCCTGATTATATAATCGGGTGCATTTTAAGATTTAATTGCTATTAAAATAATTAATTTTATTATTAATAACACAGTAGGTTGAATTAATTTTTGCACAAAACATTGCATTTGAAAATTTAATTGAGTGTACAATATATGATAATATACTTTAAAAGTTTCAAGCACAAACAAAAAAATATTTTTAAATTACAATGAAATAAATAACATCGTTATTCTTTATTTAAATATTTAATTTCTTCTAAATTTGAGCTTAAAATGTCTATAAAAAAATATTTTATTAATATATTTTTTGGTTACACTATAAACTACTTAAAAGAAACCTTGTTTTAAATTTTCAATTCTTTGTTATAAAAATTGAACATTATATAAATTTTTAACTACAAAACAATTTGAAAATGTTGGATGATGAATTTCGGGCAAAATTTAATGTTTAAATACTTATAAAAAAAAAATTGTGTCTATTTATTTTTATTATTTTAACAACTTATGAGTAATTTTGTATTAATTTTCAAATTTTTTGACTGACTGAAAAAATTTTATCGGCAATTATAAACAAAAAATAAAAAAACTCGAAAATTTATTATGCTTATAATAGTTCAAAAAAATCAAATTATTTTGAAAATATTATGGTGTATAGAATATACTTATATAAACATTCGGTGAAATTTTTATGTATTTACAGTAATTATTTCTTTTGTTACATTAAAAATAAAAATAAATTTTGTCAAAAATCTACTTTGCGAAAAAATTTCTCTCTTTTTTCTTAATTTTTTTTTATCCTGTCGCGTTTTAAAATTATTGAAAATTTTTACTTTTGATCCCCCCTAAATACTAACTAGATGCATTTTCCTATCAGAAAAGGTGCTGATGACGAAACTTAGATTATTTTTACTGCCCTTAAACGTAATGACAGACATAAAAAATAAAAAAAAACACACAACATTGTAAAATCAATACATTCATAGCTCCGCTCAGAATCTA
This sequence comes from Pentalonia nigronervosa, assembly GCA_014851325.1. Lineage (NCBI taxonomy): Eukaryota > Metazoa > Arthropoda > Insecta > Hemiptera > Aphididae > Pentalonia > Pentalonia nigronervosa. The sequence goes on from JACXSJ010002790.1 coordinate 24,567, forward strand.
AAAATATTTTTTTAAAGACATTTTAAGTTCAAATTTAGACGAAATTAGATATTTGAATGAAGAATAACGTGTTTTTATTTGGTTGTAATTAAAAAATATTTTTCGCGGGTTCTTGAAATTTTTAAAATATATTATTATATTTTATACACTCAATTAAATTTTTAAATGCATTGTTTTCTGCAAAAGTTAATTCAACCTACTATATTATTTATTAGTAGAACAAATTATTTTAATAGTTATAATATCTTAAAATACATTTAGTTATGTAGGCTAATAGACCGTCTTTACTCAGAATCGGTTTTCGTATACAATGATTTATATTATTGAATTCAAATTTAACACATCCATGAAAATGACCCACTGTACAGCAGAGCAGTACCCACTTGCCGGCCTTCTTTTTTAAATTGAGACATTGAGAAAAATAATTTAAAATAACTTTCTGCTGTACTTTTGACATAAAAAACGTATAAGAATCTAGTAACTTTACCTTTATAATCCTTTTTTATCTATAGACTATATGAAGTATAATATGAAATTTTAATTTCACATTTATTTTTATGAGAGTTTTAAGTTAAAATTTTTTTGGCATTGACATCAATATTCACCTGTAAATTACTATTTCATGCACCTCAATTGATGTTTGTTCTTATGTTATAAGTTATAACTCAAAAAAAAAAAAAAAATAAGCACAGATACTTGAAATCGTCATTAAATATTTTTTTTTATCATTTTTATACATCTTTGAACTATTTATAGATATATGAAATTTAAATTTTGTTTTAATTTTTATTTTAAAAATGTTCATTTTTCACTGGTCGAAAAGTTGAAAATATAATACAAAATTCCTCATTTATAAAATATTCAATTATTGTAGCTTAAGCTTGACATTTTAATTTAAGATTATATTTGTAAGTAATTCATATTGAAACCAAAAAATCTTGAAAATATTTTAAGTAGAATCAAATCCAAATCCAATTTTATTAGCGAAAATTAATTTAACCTATTGTATTATTAAGAGTAAAACAAATTACTTTAATAGCAGTAATATCATGCAATATTCATAGTAATATCACAGATTATACAAAACTTATATAATCTGTGGTAATATACCTATCTTAATCGTCTCCGCTTAGAATCGTTTTTCGTGTATGCGATGACTTATCACTGAATTTAAATTTAACATATTCATTACAACGACTCACTCGACACCTACTTTTCAGGAGTGGTACCCATTATCCCACCTTTTATTAAAAATAATTATTCGTGTAAGATCATTCCCAATGAAAATTGTACTATTTATGAATCAAAAATTTTATAGGCACACTAAGTTGGTTTTTTCAATTTTTTTTTTAGTAAGGATTTATTAATTTATTTTATAGAAACATTAGATCTCGAGTATAAAACGACTTCTATAATTTACCAATGCAATCGAAAAGTCCTATTAATCCGATTATGGAGTTTGTTGTGTTCGGAGGTGACATAATTTTTGCGTACGACATTTTCACTGATAATCCCAATGCAACGATACGCCATTCAATAGTTCTATTGCAATGATCCAAGCTGGCTTCCATATGACTGTGTAAAGATACATCCTGATAGCCATGGCTCCCATCACCAAAGCCATGCAGCTAATGTGGCCCATCTTTCTGATTATCAAACTGGACCAGAAATAAAATGATATCTCACCGCCAAAACATTGGATGCCTTGAGTTAGACCTTTAAGCGTTTTTATTCAAGCCCGTTGGTTGTGGTCATTGTTTGCAGAAACTAAATCCTCCATGTACCTGAATATTATTAACAGTGGTGTTATAATGTTTAAATAATAAAATATTATATTGTAATAAAAAAAACAGTCAAATATTTTTTTTGCAACCGATTTTATCGTACTCAGGGGAATGTTGCATAATCTAAGAATGTCTCAGAGGACATTTTCAACGCAGTCGTTTTTAAACGCGTCAAATACTTATTTATGTATGGGATATGAATATCTCCTCATACAGTTGTATATGGACGGCCGTCATTCATCGACCGCCAACAAAAAGTACTGTTTTGTATTAAAACAATATTATTAAACGAAGCGATACTTCAAAAGTTAAGGCTTCGTCACGATATTCATTTTGCGGCCGGTGCAGATTCAAACACAGTATTGATATACATTTTTTAAATTCAAAAACAGTGCGCCTTGCTGTACGGAAAGTGATACATCAATAAATAACTGCATCAACATGATACACACGCCTCCCCTATTATCTTAATAGTCTAGACGACTGATACGATATCCATGTATACCGTTTATTATCTTAATATAGCCATACGATAGGTACCTAAGTGCTATACGTATATATTAGGTATCGAATCAACTATATAAGTATAATATTATTCAAAACAAGTGAAATTCGATACATTTGTAAAGAAAAGCGTTTATATAGAAATTAAAGTAGACATATTACTATCATAATAATGTATTGGTATTGCAAGATAATTTGTAAATTTCAAGAACTTCTTTTTATTTTTGTTTTTCATATAGGATGTTTTTCCATATTTACCGCCTGAAAGCTTGCATCAGAACTTTAGAGTATGAATACTATTATTAGTATAAATACTTAGCGAGAGCAAATAATATAACGTTTAAAATAACAGCATCGATTTATACATCGACTAATTAGGATTGTACTTGATAGTACTACGACAACAAACATTAAATTTTTTTCTTATTTTCTTTCTTCAGTATAAGTACCTGCCTAAATCAAAATGTATTTGATACTTACTTACCTACTGTATTATACAATTCAGTGAGATTTTTTCTGTTTACACACCGATGAAAATATTATAAACATACTCAATACAATATTATTATTTAAAAAATACTTTAACAATTAGAAGTTACCTAATTAACGTAATAAACAAAAAGATATTTTCATTTATAAACGCACCAGAATAGAAAATGTATAATAATTGTATGGAGAAATGAGTTTAATGCTGACCATACGTAAAATGAAATCACGTAATTCTTAGTAAACAGCCCATATATACTCTTCCATTTTTCCCCGAATTTTTTTATTTCGATTACCTATAAATTACAGGACAATATCATATATTTTTCAATAATTATTGTGCTTAATTGAATATTAAAAAAAAAGTATACTCACAAGGATTATATGATTTAAAACTTAGAGTCAGGAAATAACGTACCTTAATTTTATTTATGATAAATAAGTTACAAATTGTGAGCAAAATACATTAATAAATGACTGGTGAATATTCTTTTTCCTTTTTAATGACGCTAAACCTATCCACAAGCTATCCGATAAATATAGAAAAACTGCCCCAACCAAATGATAACCAACATTTTTGTTTTCCATAACCCTCAGGTTTATCTTCTAAAACAAAAAAAAAAATATGTCAATTTTATTTTGATGACAGAAATAATATTGATAATATTGACACTGATTTTTTTATATCATACTATTTTACCTAAAAGATCGAGACAAAATGGGTTTTGTAAAGTTTGCGCTATAATCATACAAGACCAAAACGTAGACATAATAATGAAAAAAATCTAAAATTGATACAAATTAAGAACGTTTCCTCTGTACGTCGTCGGTACAATGGATGTACACATTTTAGCTTCATTATAAGAACATGAAATGTGAGATAATGTTTTTAGATGACATTGGCATGTTAGAGGAATTTCCGTACCATTCATGTGGATAGACAATACTTGAAAAACATACGAACTTTCAGTCTGAAATCAAAATAATAAAATATTTATATGGAAATATTTTATAAATATGAATAAATTAACTATGATAGAAATATTACTAATTGTTCCTTATCTTTGAATTTTAATGTAATGTCAATCTAATTGCGATCGTTTACATTTTTGACATTATTGGCGGTTGTCATCCAATGATCGTTGACATCTGATTGTTTGTTCAATTTGTTTATTTGATGGTCACACGACTTCGTATTTTGACAAATTAACTGAACAAGATGAATTCAATTTATTTACGTGTTTAAAAATTTTAACTAAAATTTCACATGACTCTGCCATATGTGATCGTATAGTTATTATTTATTTGTATGTAACTATTTTATAGAACATTTTAAGTATTTTTGTATCGAATTTTTGTGAATTAAGTCTCCTCGTGTATCTACTAATATAAGACTGCGTACAAATATATACCTAGGTAAAGTTTACTTCATAATAAAAAAAAAAATAATAATGCGTAGCTCATAAAAGCCGCACAGCCAGTGTTTTAGGGTATAATTTCTCAACAATTTAGAGTTTTAATTTTAATTTTAGTTAATGTTCGTAAGATACCCTGTGTGTATTTCATTATTTTTAATTTTGACACACTGACACATTTTAATAGCGACTCGTCGCAGAAATATATAATTATTGTTATACACTTGCTCAAACAAAACCGTATACCAACTCTACATACACACATTTTAATATTTTTTTTTCATATTGTGTATTCGTCACACCTTGCATGCAATCAATCCGTCATTCTTCTGGCCATTAAAAACCGACGTGTTGTGTAAGTTTTGTTGAACGTTATTGCCATAAACAATCAAAATTATTTCTGATTCACATTGCATTTTAACGCCAATCTCCAAAGGCACTTTTGGTACATACATGAAGAAAAATGAAACCACGCCCGTCAATAGTGTTGCCATAAAAAATAACGTTTTTTCACACGGAATTTGTCGACGATTATACCGGCTACAGATGCCATTATCATTGATACCATCGACATACTCCCACTGCATGATCACACTGTATATGGTTATTGAGTATCCCAATTATCTGGCAATCGTAGGTGAAAATCCAATTATTCGTCCTAAACCTGTACAAAATGGAAAACATTCAATTTACTAGAAAATGACGCACAGAATTAAAATGAATTTTTTTTCATTATACACAAGAGTAGGAAATAGTAGGAATAGTAGGAATACGTAGAAAAATACATCATTTAATAATTAATTACATTATGAGTTATTAATTAGTTATACGACTTCAAAATATTCATACATTTTTTCTGTTTTAAATTCTGAGCGGAGCGATAGAATGACGTTTTGATTTTAACAATGATGTGTGTGTGTTTGTGTACACGATAAGTAGTCGAAGTAATGCTTCGATTTTCAACTCCAGTATCTTTGCTCTCGTCACTTACGTACAGTACAGTACCTACCCACTTGTCGACTTTCTTTAAATTAAATTTTTTATTTTCATATTCCAGACAATTGCGTGTGAATCGGCCCTGGTCTCACACAAAAAATGTTTTAATAATTATAGACATGTTTACAAATTTTAGTATAAATATTGATATGTTATTATTATCAGGTTATTTGTCTAGATTATAGGGAAAAAAAAACAATGCCGGAGCATTGATTACATAACAGTATGATAATAATGAATATTAATTACCGACCAGGACAACAGTTATTTCGTTAGATATTATGAGTAGTACACTATGCGTTTTGTTGTTATCTCATAACGGATATGATAAAAATACTTTTACATTGTATGCAAGTTCAGCGCCGCGCCGCCTGATAGACAATTAGGTGGTATCGGACCACCGAGTTTTTGGATTTCAACGTTTGATTACAGCTACAACCTTAGTGCGATTTAATACTTTGATTCAATTATATTTTCGATTAATGATTGTACTAATTTCTCATTAGCATATAAAAATAAAATCACAGCCAAACACTTATAACTGGCACAAATTTTGAGCGTCCAATCTGGGCCTGTGCAAGTGTAATGCTCATGAATGATTATATTATATAATAATAATACGCTGTTTGCGTTGTTTACTGTAATATAATAATTATCGGTGTCAAATTTATTGACACAATAAGTAACATATTTTTTTCTAGTTTTTTTTTTAATACATTATTAATAACAACAAAGTGTGATAATATATTTTAGTTCATCCAAAATAATTAACCATAGCAATAAGAATCCAACTATAATAATATATATGTAAGTGTGTTCATACAAAATATATTAACAATATATTATTGAACATTGTTTTAATAAACATTTTAAAAGTTACTAGTGAGATTTATTGATACGACGATCATCATTTTGTTTATCAACAATATACAAGCGTTGAAACGTATTTAGGATGTATTTGAATCAAGCTAGATACCTCTATAAAAACTAATATAAGGCATATCATGACGAGTTCAAACATTCGACTCACATCATTAATTATTAATCATATTGCAATGTAACATTTTAAATATAATAAGCTTAAAATAAACACAAAATTAAACAAAATCAAAAGAACAACCGAAAAATGTAATAATCTTAAATCTCTCAAACGAAGAGATGAAGTCATACTAAATTACCTCAAGATAGTCCATACACATTATGCACATGCCCATCTAAAAAGAAAAAAGAACCAAGAACATATCAAACATGCGGATATTCAACTTCTATCAAACACATTATCACAAAATATAGAGACACACAAGAGAACTCGGCAAAAGTTCGACATACCCTCGGAGCACCTTCACGCACTTGGACTTGACAAAGACACCATTCAAAAAATTGTATTACTTACAAAACATATTGATTTGTACAATTTAATTTAAATATTAAACAAGTGAATGGTCCAGTTATAGAGGCTTTAAATTAATAATAAAAAAAAATATAGATACTATAATATTATATTATTATTTTACAAATAAAAGCAATATCATGGTATATTGAATTTAAAAAGTGAGCTAATTTCAGTTAATCATAGTTTTTTTTAAGTATTTAGAATCTAACACATTTTAAGTTTTCATAGGTATGAAAAACGATTAATCGTTTTTTAAACCCATTAATTGCCCATTTAATTCGTTAGGTAAGTATAATTACATAGTTCGAATATATTAGCCGTCTATTCGAATTGACACAAGGTATTTAAAAGTCAATAAATTCTGAGCGGAATATTTTCTTAACACGAAAATGATTGGTATATCGTTAAAAACACATGAGCCGTAAAATTTAATATTTTAGATCCCGAGCAGAGCGTTGAATGCACGGACTTTACAATGATGTGTATGTTTTTTTTTGTGTTTGTCCGAAGTCAAAAAATGCTTTTCAAAATCAAATCAAAATTGAATGAATGAATACACATTTATTATTATTTAAGTTATTATTTGTTATATATGACATTTTGAAAGTATTTAGAATACATAATATCTACCTATTGTCTATACTGCACTTTAATTTTTATTTTTTTTATAAATGTTTATTATCAGTCAAAAATCTTGAAAATTTAAAACAAGTTAACAAGTGGTACTTATGGACATTTAAAAATATTGAAAATACATACAGACAATTTTTTTATAGTTACGCTTTTGAATTTCAAACTTTGAAAAACTTTTAATCTGTTATCCACCGTTATTTTAATTAATAAAAAAATGTATAGATTGTAATTATTCTTTTAATAAAATAAAAAATTTGACAGAATCTTTCAAAATGTATAACATTATAAATATTAAAATAAACAAGTCCTGAAGATTTATTTCAAGGGCCAAGGTTTCTCCTAAGTTATTCTTACTATAAAATTTTTAGAAACTGTATATTCAATTCAAAATAATGATTATAGTTATTTTATTATAATTCAATAAATACTATTCGCAGAAGCTTAAAACTAAACTATTCGCTATTACGTTGATTATTGTTTATTGAAAACAATAAAATATTCAAAATGTTTTTATAATTTTAAATATCTATATTCTATAATAAGAACCCAGAACCAAGAAAATTGTATTTTGTACACAATGATTTATTAATGAATTTAAATCTAACAAATCCATTACTATGTAGATCACTGTATTGACGAAGTACATTAGACACATACTCTATTGCAGCAGAGTGACTTCTCCAGTTACTTATTTTTTAAATGTTTCATTTCATTAAAAACAAAAATATTTCTAACTTAATCAATATACGTGTTTACATCCTAAATGAAGGAAAAAATTCAATTTTATAGGTATTCATTTTTTGTTTAAATTTATTTTAAACATATTTAAAATGTGATTTAAAGTTAATAAAATCAAGCACATCAAAAACATTTAGATACCTAAATTTATTTACAGCACTTTTTATAAAGAATGTATGTTCATCATCGCAACTCTCTTTCGAATGAAATTAACAATAACATAAAATATAGGTTTATATTATACAAAATACGTTACTCCTCATTCATGCTTTACATAATAAAAGTTAGGTAATGAAATAAGTGGAAAACTAATAATGTTGCTATTGAAATTAACTTCAAGTAGATACATATTCGATTACATTTTTCCTTCTTACAATACATTTTTTATTTATTTATTTGGTTTTAAGATGCACTAAACTCTAAGATTGCCGACCTTGAGTTAAATAAACATAATCTTTATGATAACAAGACATAATTATTTAAAGAACAAGCTTAAATATTAATCCCATATTATTGATGTATGTTGGTCTTAATGCTTCTAAATCTATTCTGCTTTGTTCAACAATAGCAAACTGATATAAATATAATCTAATAACGTTTATTTAGGTTTTTTTGTATTGTAAAACATAGTGAAGTCTCTATTAAGTATATTACTTTACGATTTATTGTTTCTTTTGTTTATGAATGATAATATAAACAGTTAACAGGTAGGATAAAATTGGAACAAGTATTTTTATTGTTATAGTGGTCTATAGAGCGATAGATTTTTTTATTTTACGAATAAATATTCTCTTTGTTTTTTAAATAATACGAGTTGTATTAAATTTAATATTCAAAAATAAAAATCTCCAATTTTATAAATTATCAAATTATCAGCTCTATTATTTTAAAACCGAACATTCAACACTCCACTCCACTTTGAATAGAATATGATTAGATACAATGTGAAATAACAAAGGTATAACACAGAATTACAAATATTAAATATTCGTCCTATTAATTATTATATTTCCTAGCTTATTATAATGGCTTAATTGATTTTATCATACTATAAAAATATTAAAATTTTATATCACTCTTGTGTATATTAAATGTAAGTTAAAAAAATTTTAGCATTAAATATATTATATTCTTTCGTAAAATCTGGTTGTATTATACTGGTTTATTTTCTTATAATACATTATACAAAATATGATATATATATATATAAACTACAGTATAAACATTCAACTGCTGAATAAAAAGTAAAAAAAATATATAAAAAATGTGCTCCAGGTACTAACATTTTAGTAAACACTAAATAAATAATATTAATAAATTATAATGTTGTAAAATCAACAGCGACTTATGGTTGACCTCTACAAGAAGCTGTTTTGATATTTTTATTTTCTGACAAAAGATTTATTATTTAATCAACGATTATTTGTACGATGTACGTGATTAGCGTAAACACACTTAATGTTTTGAAGGATTTAATGCTTCCGATTATTTTGAACATATAGCCACCAATGAAACTTCCAATAGGTGCTCCTAAAACAAAACAATTTTGATGCTCGATACAAACCCCGAATGGTCGTACAAGTAGTATAAAGTAGATTAATGGCAAGAATATATTTTGTAGGAAATGTCAAACAACAAACCTAATCCCGTCAAAGCTGTTCCAATAATTCCTTGAAACGTTCCTTCGGCACCGGCAGGAGTTGAAAGATTCGCATAGGTACAAAATGACTCCAGAGTAAAACAATGCGAACGCTACACCGTTGAGTATCTCAACTGGTAAAACGTAAATAGGGTTTTTGATGATTGAAAATAGGAAAAATATCAAAGGGCACACGAAAAACATTATAGAAAACACGTTCATGTGACCTACACGTTTCAGTATAAAATTTGAAAAGGAGAACATGCGCAATCATTAGTTTCAAAACTGCAGTTTTATAAAATATTAATTATGCATTCCACCCAGATGGCCGGATAGCCCTACCTGATAAAAAGAATGAAGGTACTTCGCCACCAAAACATTGGATTAGTATAGCTAGTCTTTGGAGCGTTTTCATCCAAGATTTTGTTTCAGGATGATAAAAAGTCGATAAGTCTTCCAGGTGCCTATCGCATATTATGATGTAAAACACTGCTACTTTTTATTATAGTTAGTATAGTATTAAACATTCTAACATAATAAAATTAAGTATTATATCGATTAAATGTTAAATAACTATTATATTATGTATTATATTATTATATTTTGTCAATTACCAAAATAAAAAATTTCATATGAACGAAACGAAAAATCCAAATAATACAATCTAAACGAGAAAGGCTAAAATTCTAACTTCAGTTAGCATTTTTTTGACATCCGATGATACCTTCTTGGTGTATGGAATTTCTTGTACAACCTATAAACTAAAGCTATGTATGAATATCAATACATGATAAACAATTTATTAAAACAAAATTTAATTTGAATAATTTGCCTTAATTTTTGACACCACAAATTTATCCAAAATGAAACATATTAATGAAATTAGAAAACAAGGTGTATAGTTTTTAATTCACTACAATATGTATATTATACTCTATTACATATTATTTTATGGTTTTGTTTTATACAATCTGTTGTAGTACAATATAATAGCATATAATTATCTGTTCACTTTTGCTTCCACCAATTTCATTCAAATCAATAAATATTATTATTTTTATTATCATTGTTATTATTATTATTATTATTTTGTTATATTAAATTATATATAGATATTTTTCATAAGTGATTATTTATTTTAAAATTGTGTTTAAAAAATATAAAACGGTTTGATTTATATTATGTATAATGTAATAAAAAATTACTAAGATAATACTAAGATTATACTCACTATTATGATTTAAGACGAATAAAATGAAATCCACTCCATTCGTTAGTTAAGATTTAAATGGTGAAAATATACGAATATCCCGATATAAGGTTAGGTTAGATTAGGTTATCTTTGATAAAGTATACGGAATCTAAGCTACAAAGCTTTGTCCTTTTTAACTCATCTTTGATTGAGCTATTAGATCGTGGAATCGCATTTACATTAACCATAGTACACTAATTACTAGGTCATTTGACATTTTAAAAAGTTATAAACGTCCGAAATATCCTTTCTTTTAATTTGTATTCTCGATTATGCTGAAATACTTTAGAAATAATTTCCACTTGATTTCTATTACAAACACACACAGTTCTTTGTACTCAATTATTTGTTATTGTTGATTAAATTTTCCTCATCCCACTTCACATATTTTATTTTTTTTATTAATTTTATGTCTGTCTTGAATATTAATACATATTAATTTACAAGATAATATCATGATAGGGTTATTTACCTACTTATTAATTTTTTTTTAAAAAAGTAAAGTTTGTAAACACGATAATTTGTAAGTGGGTCATTCATCAATTACCAATCTATTTACTTTTAGTACATTATAATGTATAAAGTATGTCACAATTGCGTAGCCAGTGTATGGGAAAGGGTAAGAGAACTTCAGCAACTACTCACCATTGACTATGTTAAAATATGAAATTGTTTTAAACTATAATATTCAGCATTGAAAACTTGAGACGTAAAAAATATAATATAATACGATATGAGCATACTTTACTCTAACGGCCACTAAATCACATATTTTACTTGAGATTAAAAAAACATATCTTTTAATAACTGTTATTTTAATAATTTTTGAACTAATAAATGACTTACGTAAAAAAAAAAATCCATCATGTATATTATTATATAATATTGTTAACTTTAATTATAATATCTTTTAATGAAACACACAAAAGATTAGATGATTGGACCGAATAATAAAACTACGTTGTAGTTAGTATATAAGTAAAAATTAATAATATCATTTAATGTATAATATACAATAGTAACTATCTACTATTTTATACATATATATACTATTAAGTATCAAGTATACAGTTAAAATATATACAACTATAGTAATTTACAATGAAAAAAAAAGTGTTACTTGCGCCCTAATCGTATCAGTTGATACGTAATGAATAATCAAATATTTTAAATATATATAAAGTTTAAAAGTATAACATATAAATAGTAAATACTAAATAATAGTACATATAAATTATTAT
>JACXSJ010002791.1:0-28036 GCA_014851325.1 Pentalonia nigronervosa
TAGTATGAAATTTAAATAATAGTGAGTTCCACAAATAACAATAAAAGTTAATCAACATAATATTAGAACGTATTTTGATTTTTGTTATAAATTGGCCATTAGGATTACAAAAATATGAATATTTATGAATTAAAAATGCTATTTGAGAAATACAAAATGTCAAATATACCTAATAATAGTGCTGCAAAAACTGGGTTTATAGAGCGTGCCGCGCACACAGACCCCGAGGCTTACACGCAAACACTACAAACTTTACTTTAAAACTATTTGTAATTGTAATTATTTAAAAAATAAAAATTATAACCAACAAGTTTTATATACATCTTTTTCAAATTGTACAATAAAATAGGAAAAAATGTAATAAACATAAGTAACATAAATAAAATAAATTATAAATTATTATAAAAATAATAGTTTTTTTTAATTTATTGCTGGAAAGTGAAGATCCTAACATATATTAATTTCATCTTTGTTTATAAGTTGAATGCTGGTTACTTCAACAAACAACAAAATAAATTATCTATATATATTGATGGCTCATCAGACGTCAAAGTTTAGTTTTTAAAATACTCGTTCACTTTAACTCGTGTGCACGAAGTACATATAAGAACGCATTTGAATTATAATGCACAATGTGTTGAATACACTAGACGTTGTGGTTTATTCAAAAATAATTTTAAAAGTACCACTTTAAATGATTTAATTATGCGTTTTTCATTATTTTAGCAATGGGCCCCCAATATTAAAAAATACCCTTAGGGCCTCCGGTAATCGCCGGTAGTAGAGTGGGCCAGACCGACACTGTATATATAGGTACCTAGAATAATATTGAAGCGCCACTGATACTACGACCACTGTTTAGTTGTGTTTACTATTTGAGCTTTGGGGGCTTATTTTTATAAATGTTTAATATCTTAATGATTAGTCGGTGGTATTATATAGTTGTACATATATAATAAATATTTTAATGATTATACTTTTTGATTGTTATATATAGTGTAATATTGACGTAATGATGTTCCTAGTATCATCAGTCAACTGTTTGGTGTTTAATATTAAATAAATCGAATAAATTCGGTAGTCTATGGAACTTATGTTCTACATTTTATTGCAACCAGAAACCACTCGTTACCAAGTTACTAAATAGTAACGATGTGAAAATCTATTTTATTTTTCTATTTGTAAATTTATTGACCATTTCTTACATCGTAAGAACACTAAATGTCAATTTTAAAGTAAAATGTATATATAGTTTTAAATTTATCTATAGTCCGCAAATAAATATAATATCTTCGTTTACCATAGATAATAGGTATGACAATTATTATTTTTTTGTTGACATGAAAATTGATTTTAAAACATTATATTTTATTTATAAATATAAATATATATAAACAGAAGTAAAACGTGTTTGAAAACCTAAAAATTATGGTATTTATATATTGTGAGACATGCAAAAATATTAATCTAGGAGAGGCCCATATAATTACTGCACACAGGCCCATTATTCTGTAGTTGCAGCACTGCTAATAGTGTGATATAATATATAGTATAGTTTTTTTTTAATTAAACTTTAAATGTTGGATAATTTTATTTATTGTAAAACATTTTGAGAGAAGAGATAATTTCTTAACTTGTCTCTATAATATATCATTCGTATTTACGTATCATGTATGTTTAAATAGTATATTATATATATACGAATATATATGTTCAATTTTAAAGGTAAATACCTACTTAACCAACGTTTTCATTTATATTGTATCTGTGTATATTATATTGTAATATTCAGTTAGTTTATATTAAGGTATTTTTGCCCTGTTATTTTATTATATTTATATATAAAATAAAATATACTATTATAAGTTTTTAACTTTAAACGTTTCAGATTAAATACGTGTACTCAATATTATTTTATATGCATTTAAAGACGTGCCACAGTATGCTATAAAAATAGTTGTGTTTGTGAACATTAAAATAAATATTATTTTGTTTATTGTTACAGCTTTCAAACGTTATTTTTACTCGTATAGATACTAACGTATAAAAGTTTTAGAGGTTGCGTCATTATATTGAAACTCAATGACATTTTGCTGATCTATGCTTTTGTGCAATCTCATATTATTTTACCTAGTAAATATAATTTAATCATTGAAAATATAGATTACTATGAAAAACATGTTTTTGTTGTATACAATAGGTGCAGATCTATTTAAGTGTCTACGTTTATTATTGCAAAAAGTTTTAACTTTTTTGAAAATATTTTTTTTACATAATTTTGTCATTACAAAACAACATTTTAGAAAAAAAAATATTTTTTTACAATTATTAATACAACAAATTAAAATATGGTAAACTAGATATAAAGAACTGGTCTAAGTTAGCCTCTACTCAGCGTAATGTAGGTAGTGGTTTTAAATATGTATTGTAAATTTGTAGCATAAACGATCCATATGTTTAAATATTAATTTGTCTTTCGTTGTTTGCTGTCATTTCTGTCATTCAAAAACAATATCGTGAAAATCAAAAAAATTGATTTCTTCAATGTACTGATATAAGTGATTAGACTCGATCTCCAAAAAGAAAGGCGCTTCATAGACATTTTTAAACACTTATTTCTTTATCCAAAGAAGTTTTTGCAAAAAAAAAAAAAATAATAATAAACTTTTTTTCAAACATCATTGTATGCAAAACCCATTATATTTCTTCCTCGCTCTGAATCTAAAAAATGTAATTTAATTTAATGTTTATTGTTATCAAAACATTTATAAGTTTTTAATTTATGTTTCAGGTAAGTGTTTTGTGCTGTTATATAACATTTTGCATTATACATTGGTGCAATGTTAACTACTAAAATACTAAATATATGCAAAAAAAATCGGTAGGTATGTAATAAATATATATTGTTTATTAATATTCATTTACATGATATGTAGTCAAAAAAAACGATAATTTTATTTGAAATAATAATAATGCCGATAAGAGTTAAGTTATTAAATATATGTGATTATATAATATATTCTAATATATTTACATTAATTTAGTAAGTAATAACAAATGGTGGCATTACATAAATGTAAATTGTTAAATCATTAGCATCAACTAAATTAAATTGGAATCGTGTTCATTTTTAAATTATCATGCTATACTTTGGTTGAGATATTAGACATTTTTGCTACAGATATAGGCACTATAGTATTTAATTTACTATGAACTTGATATGAACTATGATTCTTTAATCCTTATTATCGATATAAAGCACTCGAGTTTCATTATTTTATCTAATAATATTGATAAATACTATATTAGTCTAGCAATAACATTATTTATAAAAAAAAAAATTATTAAATAATACTCTAATAAACAAAATATTTTTAGTATACGTTATAATAATGTAGAAAATTAGCATACGGTCAGCAGACAGAGAAAGAATGAAAAAGAGAGAAATAGAGAGATAGAGATAGAGAAGCACATATAGGTATATTTAGGTTAGGTATAGGTTAGTAGATTATTTCAATTTAAAAACGTATTCATGCGTTTCAAAATAATTAACCACAGAATGTTACTTAATTTATTTAAAAACGACGTAATTTATTTTTATTTTACTATGTTTTATTTTCGTATAATCTTATACTCATTGTCTTTTTTAAACAGGAGGAGCGTATTACATTTTTCAATTTAATTAGCCAGGTTTTATCTAATTTTATTAGCATAAAAGCTTGATCAATATAATTTATTATTTTTGATTACTTATCAGTGTTTATCTAACTGCTTATTATTCATGCAAATTTACGTCCACATAACATTTATAAAATCATTGTAATTTAATTTCAAGTCATTGATCAGGTACCAATAATATTAATAATAATATACCCTACATAACGTCAATAATCGGTCTTTTCAATTAATTTCGTTATTAATTATTATTATTTGTCGGGTATAACAGTAACGTGTGCGCTGTTCGGTGTTTTCGGTTTGGTTAATTTCAAATTTGTTCAAATAAATTACTAACGAGGTGGTCGCCACGGTGGTTTATCACGCAGGCGGGGACGTCTCAAAAGCCGATATTCGATACAAAACGGTATGATATTATTATTATTATTATGACCAATAAAATAATATTTCCACGACACATTAGATGGCAGTCGTATAAGCCACAAACTCGAATTCCTATTGAACATATATTACTACAACTATTATTATTATTATTATTATTACTACCAGCCGGGTCACACGGCGATAAAACCGCATTAATAAGATAACAGTAAAGTAAAAATATGTATACACACTCGTACGTATGCGTGTATATTATAATGTAATGAACGTGTGTGCGAGTGTCCGCCGCCGTCCTTGGGTAGACGTGTTGTAGGTCGCGCGCGCCTGTGCGATAGGTGCGGTCGACGGCGACAACGCGCCGGTCATAATATAGCATACATATATATATATATATATATATATATATATATATATATATACGTCTTATATATATATATGTGTGTGTGTGTGTGTGTGTGCGCAACACGGAGAACGACGCCACGGGCAATGTCTTCTTGATTGGAAAACTTTGTCGGGAATTGGAATTTATGAAGATGGTCGTATAGATTTATTAGTTAACTAAGTTTTGAGTCATCGCGTCTAATTTGTTCTGTCTTCTGCTATATATATATATATATATATACGCGTACCCCAAGTCGACAGATATAGTGTGCAGGTATGTGTCTCTGCACGCAGATGGCGTGTTATATATATCTAATATATATATTTATATTTATACATAATATATAATATAATCAGATGAAATGGACACCCCCGACACATAACCTAATGGAAACGTGCGATTTGTCGCGATGCGCACGGAGTTATAAAGATGTATGCCACGTATATTGCGACTGCACGTTTAATATGACTTCGGTCCTGTGTATTTATATTATAATATACGATGGCCCTGTGCGTGATTTTTTTTTTTTTTTGTTATTTCGCGCCGTATAGAACGGGCATTTGTTTTTCGCACAAATATATACCGAACGATTGTGATACGTGACATAGATGAAAACATGTTAAAACCTATTGTCTACATGACACTGCAGCAGTGATGGTCATGTAATAAATATAGTGCATCGTAATATTATGATTTCCGTCCTATAAATTAAAGTGCAACGTTTTATTGAATTCTCTATGGCAAAAACAATATATATATATATATATATAACCCTGTGTGTGTTTGATGATTTAATAATAATATTAGTGGTCGATGTCGATATTGGACGTTTTAATTTTTGACGCATAAATAATAATTATATATTGTATAGGTGCATTTAATGTTTTTATATATTATTTTACTTTCGATAGGCAACTCATTGTTGCGATTTTTTTTTTAACTATTCATTTTGTGATCAATTATAAAAATAAAAGAGAAAAAATAAATGTTGAAAAATCTATTATTTGATTGTTGAATTAAGTACTCATTATGATTTTTTGTAGTTTAATTCCTTTACAGATTGCCAAAATGTTCTAGATTTTTCTGATATATAATTTATAAAATCGTACATCTACACAATTATAAAACGATGTGCATCGATCCGACAGTCTAAAAACATTGCAAGTCTAAAATTTGTTAAAATTTATCAGTTCACAACCGCTTTACTTATTTTTGTACAATTATTTAAGCAAAATAATATTGTCCTGTATTCTTATGTTACGTTATCGTTTAATTGTATCATAGCGTTATATTTTATTATTTCTATTTTATAAACCCTACATAAACATATAACAGTGACGTTAAGTAATATCGCTCTTTTACATCAATATTTATCATTGTTCGACGATAGTATTTTATTTACCTACCTCATTCTGTGCAATGTAAAAGTGATACGGCAACCTAAAGGCATTTAAGCGCGAATTACGGTCGAGAAGGCGTGACCACATCGTCCACATCTCACCATACACGGGAGGTCTGGTTACGTTGCCAGTTTTTTGTTTTATTTTAATTTTTTTTTTTTAGGTCAGTAGGATACTATACATATTAAAAATAATTCTTATTTTATTTGTTACACACAGAAACGAGTAGGTGGGTATATTATATGTTATACACATACATCGTTTCCTATTTTGATCCACAATACAATATGTATAAGTAAAATACTTTTATAAAAGTTGACTTAGCACTTTATCAAGATTTCCATAGTCATTATATTTTAAACACATAAACTAGTTAGTCAAATCATTAAATTTATTGTAGTTGAATTTTAGTTTGTTATAATTTACATAAAAAAATATTTATAAATAACACTAAAAGCACTCTTTCAACGTGACACAAGAAGATATTTTTAACGCATCATTCGTATACTATAATAATTAACACACGTATTTCGGTTAAAATAAAGAATACTTACATACACCGTAAAATATTTAATTTTATCGTACCCATTATATTATAATATCATTATATAATAACACAGATTTACATTTCTTGTCAAATTTATTTTATGCAATTTAAATTAGATTATATTTATATGTAAATGCTAATACCTACACTGTAATCAAGCAATTTGTAATAAATATAACCTTATCAATAGACTATAACGGATTGATGCTTTTATTTATTTTAAAATAATGATGAGGTAAAATCAATAACTTAAATACTATTTGTATCTTATTACCAGTTAGTTGTACGTTTAATACCCCTATAGATATACATGCATTTTACAATTATTACTAAATGCCTTACTGTCTTATGCATAAATAAGGATTGACAATCAGTTTTTAAGTTGCGTACAAAACCTTCACTCATATTCCGAAAACAGATAGTACGTATACCTATCATTATGTGTCTACATACTTATGTATTTATTATACCTATCTAATATGTAATACAAATATTATCTTTTAAATTAAAAAGTTCATAAACTTTTTTATTTTTCGATAACAAATGAAGAATTTAATGACAAACACGCGGAGTATTTAAAAAAGTTTCAATTTTATCGATGATTTTATGTTATGGCTGTAAAAAGAAGTTATATTTTTCTTTATATGCTCGTACCGTTTTTTTTTTTAATACTATAGTTTTTTAATGTTAGTAATCAATGTGCACAAATGTTACAATGCATATTCAATTAATTAAAAATGTATAACGAATTGATTGTACTTAAGGTCAATAAGTTTAAATATTGTTTTTGGAGTAATAATTCCGCTTATAATATTATGCAATAATTAATATTTTCTGTAATATAATTATTATTTAGAAAGACTTATATTGAAGCATATGCTTCAGATTTAATTAAAATGTAATATGAAATATGATTCCAATTTTTAGTTGAATCCATAATGTATTATTTATATAACATTTTAATAACCTTATAAGGAAAATTTTAAAGATAAATTGTTATTGTTTTTTACCCTCTTATTTAATAACTATAAAATGAAACAACGTGTGTATTTCATTAGTATATTAATTTCAATTGGAATATTATTAAAAAATATATATATATTCAATTTACCCGCCAAAATACTCGTCAATGGTCTTAAGAAATTATTTTAACAAATAATGTATTAGACCAGTTCTTTTATTGTATGAAATATATGGTAATGTAATAATTATTTAAATAGTAATAAAACAAATGCTTATTAATAAAAACAAATCAAATATAGGTAGGGGATTTAGATTATTTACTCATTATGTTAATAAATTACCTACTTATTAAATTAAAAAATACATTTAACATCGTTTTAGAACAGTAGAACAAGAAATATATTGATTTTACAATGATGTGTGTTTTTTTTCTTTTTTTTGTAGATCATCACGCTTAAGGGCAATAAAAATGCTCCGATTTTCTTCATTAACATCATTTCCGGTTGGAAAGTGAATCTAGTTAGTACTTTGGGGGATCAAAAGTAAAAAATTCCCCATAGTTTACAAACGCGCCGAGAAAAACTACAAAATAAGGAAAAAACAGGAATTTTTACGCGAAGTCAATTTTTGATAAAATTAATTTTGTTTTTTGGTGTAACACCAAAAGTAATCACAGTAAATATATGAAATTTTCACTGAATATTTATATAAGCATTTTCTATACACCATAATTTTTTTAAAATATTTTGATTTTTTTTGAGCTATTTATAAGTATAATAAATTTTCAGTTTTCTTATTTTTTTTTATTATTGCCGATAAAATTTTTTTTTAGCCGGTCAAAAAACTTGAAAATTTAATTGAAGGTTCTTCATAACTTGTTATAAGTGAAGATTAAAAATAATTTGAGCGTAAGCCTTTAATAGTTTATTGTAAGCGCTTAAAGTTGAAATTTCGAGAAAATACGTAAAAATCACGAAAATTTTCATTTTTATTTTAGTTAGAAAATTCATAACAATTTTCTATTTAAATCTAAGGTTTGAAAATGCAACACAAGATTCTCTATAAGTTTTTCTACCTTTCTAAAAAATAAAATGTTTATTGGAAAGTCAAAACAAATTTTTATAAGCGTTTTAAGTTAGACATTGGATATTCACCCATTTTCTCCGGGAACGATTTTCTTATTTTGATATAATTCAAAAATGAATAACCATAAACATTTGAAAATTTCACTAAATATTTAGATTACCATTTTCTATACACCAAAAAAATTTTAAAATATTTTTACAATTTTTGAGATAATTGTAGGCCTAAGATATTTTTGGTTTTTTCAATTTTTTTTTCTTTAAACATCAATAAAAAGAATTTTGTTGGATCAATTTTTTTGAAAATTTAATACAAGATTCTTCATAAGTTGTCAAAATAGTTGATAGAAAATAGTAGAAAATAATACAAAGGTAAATACATAGGTTCAATTTTTTTTACAAGTATTTAAATTTTGAATTTTGATCGAAATTCATCATCGAACATTTGCAAATTTTTTTATAGTTAAAAATTTATAAAATGTTTAGTTTTTATAGCTAAGGATTGAACATTAAAAAAAGGTTTTTCGTAAGTAGTTTATGGTGTAACCAAACAATCAAAAAAATATTTTAAAAAAATAATTTTTGTAGACATTAAGTTAAAATTTGGACATCAAAATATCGAACGTTTACAAATTATTTTGTATTTATAAATTTATAAAATGTTCAGTTTTTATATCACAGGATTGAAAAATTTGAACAAGGTTTTTCGTAAGTTTTTCTAAATGTAGTTTTAAAAATATTTAAGATACGAACGCACACTTTTTTTTATAAGTATTTAAAGTTTAAATTTTGGTCAAATTCGTATTATAGTATTGTGTATTTGATAGGTTTATAATCACGACTGGTTCTAAATTCACAATTATATATTTTTCATTAATCACGTATTTTACCTTGGAATGTGGCATTCGCTAATAGAAGGCAATTTAATATTGTGTAGTCTTTTGCTTGGCTTAAAATACTGATGGATATATATATATATATATAGACGTGTATTATAGTAGGTATTATATATAGTAGTAGGTATTATTTTTACTAGGGATTTTGAATAGGACTGTAATGGATAGTAATAAAATAATATAGGTGTCTATTTAATGAGAATAATAATTTATTAACTATTTAATACTGAAAACATAGATACTTAAAGCGATTTTCATCAATATGGTTATTATAACTAATGATTTTGCAATATTTTTTTTATACACTATGTACAAATAAATAACAAATAACATTTTTTATTCTCGATGAGATTTTTAATTTGTCCCATATAACATGTTTATAATATTCCACTCGCATAGTGGTACAGTGAAACCTGTATGTTATTAACTGTTAAATTTATAGACATGAAGGGATCAGTGGAAGATTTATGAACAGGGGTCTCCAGAGATGTACCTATTTAGAAATTTCACGCCTCAGTTTACTAATTGTTTTTACATACCCGATAAAAAATACCTACTTGAGTTTTGATGTTAGAATTATTTATAAATTATTGACTTACCTATACTCTAAGAAAACCTTTTTTTTTAAATATTTTATTACTGCATGTATAAGGGCTTAGCGACATGTGGCATAAAGGATATTACAAACCTGCAGTATAATACACACTATATTATGTGTAACTATAATCAATTCTAAATAACGTTCGTAGAAGTACCCTACTA
This sequence comes from Pentalonia nigronervosa, assembly GCA_014851325.1. Taxonomy (NCBI): domain Eukaryota; kingdom Metazoa; phylum Arthropoda; class Insecta; order Hemiptera; family Aphididae; genus Pentalonia; species Pentalonia nigronervosa. Next base: position 10,089 of record JACXSJ010002791.1, read on the forward strand.
ATACGAGAAACCTATGAATAATAATGTGCCAATGCGGTTGGAAAATATGATATATCGAGTGATTCATTTAACGTAAGACACTCATTATTTCAAAAAGTATTTATGTTTTTGAAAATATTTTTATTACATGGTATGAAGTCGTTACAGAACATTTTTCAAAAAATAAATATTTTTTAAGTTTTTTACTTTTTTGAATTATAACATACAGTTTTAATTTTATAATCCAAAGCAGAATATTTTTCTGAGTATTTTAATACACAAAAATCGAATTTTGGACGAATAGTTTATGAGTTATAAGTATTTAAAGTTTAGATGAGCAGTGTGGAGTGGTAGCCGGGTATCCCGTAAAATGTTGGTTCACTATTCCGCTCATTTAAATTTCAAATATTTATAACTCAAAAACAACTCGTCCAAAATTCGATTTTTATGTATCAAAATACTCAGAAAAATATTCTGCTTTGGATTATAAAATTAAAACTGTATGTTGTAATTCAAAAAAGTCAAAACTTAAAAATTAATAAGGTTAAAAAATATTTTTTTTTGAAAAAATGTTGTTTTATAACTACTTGATACCATGTAATAAAAATATTATCAAAAACGTTAATACTTTTTGAAATATTGAGTGTCTTATGTTACGGTCCAGACAGAACCGTTTTCGGCTACTACACTTTTTTGGTCTATTTAAAATATTCTTCACGCTTTTTTCTGTTAAACTACCAATTTATATAATAATCATATAATGTTATAATGCTAATTTATAATTTGTTTTTAAATCACATATTAAGTCAAGTAAAAAATATAAAAACTATAAAGTTACATTATATTATTAATTTACATTAAAAACAATAAAAATGTAGGGATATTTATTTTCTTTTTATAGTTGTAGCACACGGGTTTAATAAAATCCATTAGTGATATTTTAAATTAAACACATGTGCTACAATTATATATAAAAAAAATTAAATAAATATCCCTATAATATAATTTTTTTTTTTATGTAAATCGATATACTTTCTATTTTTTACTTGACTTATTATGTGATTTTAAAATAAATTGTAATAATAATATTTTAAATTAGTGTCGAAAATAGTGTAATGGCTGAAAAGTGTCCTGTCCCAAAGTCCACATTGGTATACGGTTAGGATGTTAGGTCTAGGGCTTTTTGTATTAATTTTTCCTAGTCTATATTAATAATAATTTTTATTTTTTAAATATTTGCACATCTGTGACAAAATATAAATATATTTAAAATTAATATATTATCTAATTTGTACTTGGAACTAATGTGCATATAAATCATTTTATCTGATATGCATGGAGCATAATATGAACATATACAAAATTCTTATTTAAATATAGTTATAATATTTCACTTATAATTTTATCATCGACACAGATTATAACACTGCAAGAACCAAAATTGTCAAGACTACACTGATAAACGATATATTTACATCACAATTAAATTGTAAATTAGTATAAATTATAATAATATTCCACTAATATATTTACTTATATTTATTTCTCTATATAATATATAAATGACGCGTTTTCTGAATGAAAGATGAAGGATAATAATTTAACAAAAAAGGTTTTCAAATAGTTTATCTAAAATATAAAATTGTGTAAAATGCGAATTTCCTTAGGGCTACCAGCTAGGTACGTGATAATGTTCTGCATAAATTCGGGAATTAGAGGTGTACTCAGCAGGGATTCGCCATGACGTCATCTCGTGATATTTTTTCTATATTCCATAATATGAGTTATATAATATATTTATTATATCCACTATCTAGTTAATCACCTCCCCTTAGAAACTATTTTTATTGACATTATATTAAACATTTTAATAACACTAATACAATAATCATCATAGGAGCATATACACCATGTCAACTATACCACTAAAAAGAAAAATGCCATAACTTTATAAGGTATAAGGTTTTAAGATTTCGGTATCGTCTTACACATCGGTGGCAGTAAATGATTATTTAACTGACCATAATGTCCAATAATATTTTCACATCTGCTTATAAACAGCGTGTCTCATAGGGCTCAGCAAGTTATCCACCTGTCTACTTTATAATATTATGTATATTATGTATTCTCCTCTACCTACCTCCTAACTAAACTTTAAAACTTATCCAACTGTTTGAATACTTAATGTAAATAAATAATTCAAATTTTAAAATATTTAAGTAGATACATACGTAAATTAGGTCTATAAATATATAGCTATTCAAATTTTCAAAAAACACGAAAACAACATTTTTAAATATTGTATTTTGAGGTAAAAAATATAAATTATTTAAAGCGGTGACTCTAATTCATTACTTAGTTAATTGTTTTTTAAAAATATGAATTGGAAAAACGTTATTGGTAGAGACAAATATGGCGAGAAACTCTGTTTATATATTATTATATATAATATTAAAATATTTTAATATAATAATATAATCTATAATATAGATCACGTCATTATTACGTTTTGGTAATAACTCGTGATTTTACCCTCCATAACATAGTAGTAATATAGGTATAAGGTATATAGTATCTATATTAACGTAAAAATGTAAAATGTATAATTTATTGGTACGACTGTTTAATTTTCGATGCCATAAACTTATTACTGGTAAGCTTATATTTTATAATCCTGTTTGGTTAATTTGTAATCGTGGTGCACCACGAACGCGAGTAATTTCTACTTTTAATTTCTACTCCACATCGGGAAATGTATATAATATACCAGCTAATGAATTTACGATATTGACGAAAATAATTTATAGACGATACCTACTTTGTGGCAAATATTTGTATGTATATTATTGTGCCATCGTAACTTGAAAGTAGTTATAGTTTAGTAGTTGTATAGTGCAGACGAGTTTCGGCGGGGTTTTCGATTCGGATTGGCATCAAACCAATTTTATTATATTATAAATTTACAAATATGACATAGTTTACAAATTATTATTTTACATAACATATGAATACACCCAATAGTTAAGTTGATTGTGAAATAAAATTGTTGTGGTTAAAACGTATAGAATTTTATTTTACTGTAATTGTTTATGCTGCTAATCATCATTTATGATCTTGTACTCTTTTAGAACTATGATAAATAACAAGATTGATAATACATGCACGTTCACTACCTATATGATTAAATAACGATTAGCATATATTATGTATATAAATTTAATTTGTTTTGCAATATACGTAGTAGACGATTTTTCACATATTTTAAAAGTTTGGTGGTACGCGTCACACGCACCAATATAAGAAACTTTTTCACTTATTAACTGTTATAAGCAAATAAGTTGTGCCAACATTTGTACACCTGTTACACTTAAAATTTCCTCATATATTTCATATTCACAAAGTTCTCCGACCAACCCATAACAATCACAATTTCTTAGTAAGTAACTTGAAATAATTTAATTTAAATAGATACTATAAAGTATTAACTATTGGTTTATTACATTATATTATATTGTATTAAATTATTATACACCAACGTCGTCAGACAAAAATACAACTATATATATAAACCACAGAAAATGTTGTTACCTTTAAGTTTAGTAAACGTGAACTGCTGAACAAGGCAATACTCTGAACAAATTATTTTTTTTGGGAGGGGGAGAAGGTCAAACCCTTAAGTCTGGATGCTAAATATAAATTTATTATGTTATGCGCTTGTTTCACGGAAACAACTCCCGGATGATACGTCATTTTGAGTGAGGTTAGTCACCTATTTGACTTTGAAGCTATTTCTTTCAATAAATGTATTAATATTCAATAATATTGTACGATAAGAATGAATTATGATGGAAATATCTTTATTTAAGCGTTTACGAACTGAAAAAGAAGTATATCAACTAGCAAAAATCAGATTTTTAATAATTGTTTTTATAACAAAATGAGGGGGGTGATGATACATATTATCTGTGTAACCTAGGTATATGTACAGATATCCCAAAAGTCCTATATTATATTTAGTATCTCCGTGGAAAATCAATATAGCTATTTAGAAATGTGTTTTTTTTTACAGTTTGAAGTATGGAAATTCTAATTTTTTTTTTTTTCATAAAAATGTCTTATACAACTAAATTTTTAAATTTTTAAAATAGCCATTTTATTGATCATAATTTTTAAACAGCTAAAAAAAAAATAATTTGAATGAAAATCAACCAAATTAAAGACAGGACAAAAGTGAATAATTTTAGTTATAATTTAAAAATTGCCATATTATGTGTATTATTATAAATCATATTTATAACTGTAACATAATTTTAGACCACGGCTTTCGTCCCATTTCGTAATTTTAGGTTCACTACACAATAATTATAATTCTTTAAAAAAAAGGTAACCTGCAGTTTGGTTCTACAGCTAACAAAAATACAGCTATTGTTATTGTTATTAAAATCAAAACTTTGATTATAGGTATAGGGATGTACCCTACACTATACGTTTTATCAGATTGAAATGTAAATCAATTAATTATTTTATAAATTTTGACAGATAAAATAAAGGTTTTCAAAAATTGAAATTTTTTTATCTTAATTGAAAACTTCACTAATAATTAAGTATTTACATATCGTCTTAAAATATCTGCGTTCCAATTGATATCGATTAAAGCCTACGATTCATGTTTTGCTAATTATTATTATTCTTAGAAAATCAAAAACTTTTTTGAATTGGTTTTAAATATACAATTTAAAAAAACGGGATCTTAAAAATTTAAAAAAACTCATTTGTATACAAAAAAAAAAAAAAATTGGGAGTTTTTTTGAAACCAAAATTTGAATATTATGGCATTCAATTATAATTTTCATACTTAAAACTGTAAAAAACCGCACACACTGTTTACACAATGGATGTCATTAAAACGACTAATTCGTTGTTTAATAGATATTTGACTCTTTATACATTGCTATAATCCACAATTAGGTAAACTCTAAAAACATACAATATTATTTAGAATATAATTATACATATAAGTTCATTGATACCTGCATACATGCATCATGATGCATGCGTAATGAATAAATATATCTAAATACAAACATACTACATAAGAATACACGGTGATCTTGTATTATTGTAAAACAAAACATATGTAATAAACTAATAACTCTTCACTAATAACCTACAAAGTTTTTTTCTGATGTTGTATTTTTATTAGTCCGTAAAAATATAGAGACGTTCTTCGATTCTGGACAATCAAAAAAATTCCATAAAATATACAAATAGTTATGTAAAATATTGTAACATCAGCCTTTCGTTATTCCTCATATAGAAGCTAATAATGTCATTAATTTACGTCGTATGCTGTTAATATGTGATTGAACATCTCTATTTGTGTTCTATTTAAAAAAAAAATAATTTGTACCCACCAACTGTTTAAAATTCAAAATCTGTCCGTGTAAAGCGTTTGAGATGTTGTATCTTTTTGTACAGTTCGTCAGACTAATTTCAATTGCACAGAACAAAAACGTTGAGCTTTTAATGAAAATTTGTGATAAAATTAAATGTGATGCTAATAGAATAAAAACGCGTCATCAGTACTGTACGTGGCGTGACCATCACTGACGAGTGCACATTTTAATGCACACTCGGCACTCAAAATCTACGTTTTATAATCTATTTTAAACAATAATATATTTTATGCATGCTTGCGTAACTTGGAAAATTTGTACGGGGGCAAACTTTATAATTTAATGTAGGTTTAGCCACGTATTAGATTTACTTAATACCTGTGGTATATCTAAAGTATATAACATAATATTTGAGCTAAATTTGTATAATATATAAAACTAATGGCTTAACTTGATTGATTTGGGATGCATATTCTATAAAAAAAATTCTACTTACTACTTTATGTTGTACATTGAAGCACATTTTAGTGCTATAAAGTCATATAACCCGGGGCATGACGAGTAACGACTAGTTAGTATATTATTGTATCTCGTTGATGTCGCCAAATTGTAGATCAGATAATAATGTTTTTAATTGTATCAATCATGGTTTTATTCACGAACGACAAAAATCTTAAAACTAAATTGGTCGTATTGTTTATTATAGTTATAATCGTTTAAAACACTATACTTTCTGAAGAAAATTGAACGATGTCCCGGAGAAATTTTTACCCACACGCGACCCCTCCCTGCCAGTTTACACATATGTATATAATATTATCATAAATTAGACGGTATTATACCATTATACATTGATACAACAATAAGTATATGAACTAAAATTAATAATAATTCTGTAACGAGTATACAATTCATATCATATCATAAGGACGAAAGTGGTCATATTATATTTTTTGTTAGCAGCGGTTGTCCGCAGTATACGAGAAACGTGTTTAATATGTTCACGTACGCCTAAAATCATATACAATTATGAAATCCAATATTATTTGTAACTGTTATGCCTAATTTTCCGTTCTCGGTTATGCACATAATTTATTCCCGAACGCGGCGTGTACCTATTGTGTATTATTTTATGTAGATATCCCCCAAAGGTCGTAAACTTAAACGCTTGAAAAGAATGAGAAGCGGACGTGCACAATTTTTGAAACGAAAATAAAAATCTCCATTCTCTTCAAACGCAATTACCGGCCGTAGAGGTATCTAGGCCTTTACATTTATATCGTATACATAAATACATAAAACGGCATACAGTGTACAATTTTAAATGCCTACTTTATACGCACATGTATCGCAACACCGCGCGTCGTGTGCCTCTATAATATTTAAACCATAAGTGGCAGCGGGTGCTCGTGGAGAGACTGCGGTCACAAGTCGGCGGTCAACTCGCCCTTGGGGCGAGCTTCTTCGGTTTGTTCAAACAAACAAACCTACACGCTTTCGCGGAGAAAATGTCGGGACGCGTTTCCTCGACGGAAACCGCGACACCGCAACAGTGCGTGTCGTGCGCGAAGGACACCGGTCGTGTCCGCCCCTCCTTCCCCGCCGCCCGCCCTTTGCCGCCCGCGTCTCGTGTCAATCGGAGCCGCACGCCATACGGTAAACACATTACCAGTAAATGTCGCGTACGAACGTAGCGGAAAACGCCGCGCGTACGTCGGGCGTTTTTCGTGCGTTTTCTTCGAAGGTCCCGTGGTCGCGGGAGGCGTCGACAGCGGCCGCGGCAGTTGCTTCGACGACGCGGCGCGGTCGGTGGCGGCGGGGTCAGTTCTTGCGGAAATGCCGTCGCCGGTGACGTCACCGCGTCGATGCGTATTTACGCGGGCGTACGGACGCGGCGGCGGCGGCGGCGGCAGCGGCGGCGGCGGCGGCGGCGGAGGAACCATTGATCCGATGCTGCGTGTCGTCATCGAAAAACCCCTTTCGCCCGCAACGTGGGCTGCCCACGTGCCGCCTACACAAAACTCTTCCGAACCGCCGCGCCGCCGCCGCCGCCGGTTTCCTTTTGTTTTCCTTCCCATCGCGCGTATATATGCGTCCGCACACGCACACGCACGTACGCACGCCACCACCACCACATACGCTCCGACTACACATCTCGCACTGACCCGGCACTGCGCTGGGGCGTGGAGACGGACGTACGTGTGCGAGCGTATAGGTGTACGGGCGAGTTCCTTGGGAAAACGACGAAAGGGGAAAAACAAAAACGGCGTACAGATCGGCTTGCGCGCTCGAGCATGTAGGCACATAACAACAACAATAATAAACAGTCGTCCGCCAGTGTTGCCAGCGCACGCGGCGCCCACCTATCCGCGTATTATATAATAATAATATGATTTTAATAATGTCCGGTCGTCGTGCACTGCGGAGGAGCGGTCGTCTCCGTTTTGTGGAGGCTTTTCCCGAATATGGGAAACCGGAAAACCAAAAACTCGTGTCGTGTATTAGACGTGTTGCCGCACGCCTATTAAAGGCAAACGGTTCTTTTTCTCAAAAGCTTAATAATATAATATTAATGTTTTTTTTTTTTAATAATGCACGCCCCCCAAGTACGCAGCATATCGCAATAGATGACACGTACGGTGTAATGCCGGACTTGGTCGAAGGGACCGGCCAATAGGAAATTCTAGGAATCGGGGGAAAAAGTTCCAGATGTCGACGATTTCGAGTTAAAAAGGTTAGAGTTAACCGTTTTCGACTGTAGTATAATATGAATCGTCGTGTACCTATCCTTATTTATATAAAAGAACAGGCCTTTTTTTATGTTCCAATTTTGTGACGACACTATTTAACATTTTTCCAATTTTTTTTCACGGAGTCGTTTCAAGTGCATACCTTCCTGAGTGTCACCACGTCGCCCGATTTTTCATTTTTTTTTTTTTTTTTGTCTGATGGGAGAGGGGTATTGTATTTAAAGGTTACGGCGTAGCGTATTATTTAAATAATTGACAAAAATTATTACATATTATGCGATTAGGCCTTAAATGGTTTAATTATAATACAAAACCAATGCATATGTAAATCGATTATTTAACACACGAGCGAAGCCGGGTTATTCAGCTAGTACTGTATAATGCACACAACCTCTGCCGCCGACGCCGACTCACTCGATTTATCATTATTGTGTTCGGCACATAGATCTTGTTGCACACATGACCGTTCTCGAGTGTTGGCCCTCGATGTCTGCAGCGCGATAATAAAAGCAGCCACTTTAATTCAACCATCATCCTCCGACTGCGACGGTCGTATAACCCCTTCGTGTTGTCGTCGTTTTCCAGTTAACCCGACCGTCAGACTATAGTCGAACAACTAATATAACAAGATCATTCACATACGACTTAAACCGCAACGACTCGCCGCGTATTATCATAATAATAACGTCTGTAATAACTGTACACAATCCTGCTGACAAATATAATTTTGTCCTTGTAAGCTTTTTAAAAATCCGTCCGCGCAATATAATATAATATACTAATCAAAGTAAAATGATTTCATAATATTTATGTATAATGCAATGCGTACACGTTCGTATATGAAATCATACGCATATATGTAAAATCGTATATATTTATTTCCGAACAGATTATAATGATTTTCATATTTTATCATGATTATTACTACATTATGGTGGATGGTGGTATTCAGTAATCTATTTTCTCAACAACAATTAATCGTATTTGTTAAAACGCATTATAAAGTCACAACTAGTAACGTGCATGTTGTTATACGATGGAATTGTAGCTGATGGCTGCAATACGTATTGCACAAATTGTTAACTTCAAAACCATAACATTTTCAATTATTATATAATCAATATATATATATATATATATTACAGTAATTAAAAAATTAAATATGCATATTCCATATGGGTAAATAATATAATATCCATCAGTTGTCAAACATGGTTGTATCGTGTGCACAATATACACTATACACCTATAATTAAAAAAAACGCGTTATGTACGTATATAGCGCCATTATGTCAAGTCCTCGAAACGTAAACGATTTAATCGACGTTATGTTAGATTTCCGAGTATTAATAGTTTATTAAAGGTACTTAAATAAATTAAAATGAATAATGAAATCATCGCTATTATTACAGTTAAATTAAAAACTAATTAAATTAGTCAATTTTAAATGTTCGTTTTGTTCACGTGCAGAGTACACGCACCAACTTATTTGTGTTAAATATTTTACACCACTGCAGTGTGTATATAAGTCAATATTGATTTAATGATTCAACATCCAAATTATATAAATTATAATATTATTTTGAAAATTAGTTACCACATGTACTTGCTTTTTTTTACATTAAATTAGTGATATGACACGCGTATATACACGCCAGTATAATACACATCAGTGGATTCAAAAACTATAATAATCAATAACTCATTATTAGTCGACATTTCTTTAATGACATGGTATTATACTGTTATTATAAGAACAATGTGTATACGACATAATAGGTATATTATTGGTATATAGATATACACACCGATATATACATGACACAAAACGGATGGCCCCAAAAGAACGCGCGTGTTTTACTTCCGTGGCAGAAACGAACTTCCTTGCGGCCGCCTATGTAATAATATAACAATCGCCTCGAGAAATATGTCGTTATTTGAATATATTAAATTATATTATTATTTTAGCTTGGGGAATGATTATGGCCGCATTGTTTGACACGATTCGACCTTTTTCGCCGCCCCGACCGTGTGAATGTGTCATTTGTCTGTAAGTCATACCACGACGACGGCACAACACTGTTATATACTTTACGCACCATACCTATATATTATTATATTATATATAGTTTATGCATAACACAATATACTTTATATATATATAATCCGTGCTACCCCGTATCTTAAGAACGATTGTGAATGTTTAATGGCTCGATCCTCGTCGCAGGTGTGCTCGTTAATTAATATTGTTATTGTTGTTTCCGTATAATGGGGTCGACTATGGTTTGTGCAAATTTGAAAATTGATTTTTAACCGCACCCGAGCACGATTTGTAACACGTTGTAAAAAAAAAAAAAAAACCCGACGTTTTAGTCTATTATTTTGGAGTGTGAATAGCATTTTATAATAGGGTTTAATAAATTATTGAAATAAACGATGTGCGAAAACGTGAAAAGTGTGTGATGATGTATTCACAATTGATGTTCAATAGTTTGACAATTTGACCTGCTCGTTGGCTTTTATATATAACCAACAATAAAATCGCCTGCGCGTTACATAATATCGTACGATTAATTTATCTCTTCACAAAAGTGGGTTTAAATTATATATATATATATATAATTTATTAGATCACACCGAATGATTACACATACACATTCGGTCCCGAGTTCAAATTCGATAAGTACTGCAAAATAATATGATCCAAATTACTTTATTTTTGAATAATTTATGAGCGGTTTCAGTTGATTTTTTTTTTTTTTTATCACTATAATAGACTAGGTATGTACGTTTTATAAATATTGTTGGAAGAGAGAAAGGAGCAAGGACAATAATGTGCTAATCGTAGAAATCAGTTTTGCTCTACATGCTTATACGGCGTGAAAATATTTTTAAAGAATTCCTTAATATAAAAATAAAACCGTGTATAGGTATATAGGTGTGTAGGTACACTATACACATTGTTATTAAATATTTCAAATAGTTGAGATGTTATACAAAAGTGATTCACGGCAGTGTCATATTATTATGTATACGCTTACTATTACTACTACTAGATATACTAATCTACTATAGAGTATAAAGTTTAAATTTAGCATATTAAAATATAATATATATTGAATTTACTTAAATAATATTATTGATGAGGTAATGATTATAAATACTGGGATTTGTGATCAACGATGATAATATGAAGACTGTGTGCTGTGTGGTGTGTAGTGCGTGTAGTACTATAGTGTATATAACTTACAAGCTTACTTACTATTACTACTATATCGAGTTTAAATTAAATATTTAATCATGGTAATATGTTTTGTATTGACTTAAATAATATTATTATTGACTAATATTAATATTACTAATAAATACTAGTATTTATAATCAATATAATACATAAATACTATCGATGGTTACGTAACAATATAAAACCTATAAGTCCATAAAATTTTACAGGAGTGATTTTACAAGTGCAACATGTACCTAACAATATTTATAGTTTGTACATTATTTTCACTCTATTTTTCTTTTAAACTTCTTATCTTTTATATAGTTAACACACAGGTAAAATCTTGATTACTTTATTAAAGGTGCAGTGGATCCATTAGAAAAAAAAACGTATAAGGTTTTTCTATGTGGCCATTGCCAAGGTGAATTATATTGAAACATTTTTTTATGTTATATAATATATTATGTCTGAGGAAACAAATTGATATTTGATGTTCAGGCGTGTAAAAACTTTGAATTCTTCGTGTTTTAATGCATACTTATCTAAGAACTTCTCAGAAAAACAACATTATTATAACAATTAGATATATAATTTGTCTTATTTAAAAATCTCTTTAAAAATGTACGAGTGAATAGTCTCACTGACGTGTTTCGTTGTAAAATTCCTTTTGTTGGCCGTGTATTTTTAAACTTTTGTCTTGTAACTTAATTTGCACAAACCCCTTCTATGACATTGGTGTAGCTTAAAAAATGTCAAAGGAATCAACATTATAATCAGTTTTAAACATTCATGCAAATAACCAAAAAGTTTGTTTGGATGATCTACTTAATAAATTTACTAGCTATAAGATGTATACGTTATATTATGTTTTCCTGTTGATGTACACATATACGTTAATTGCAGAAACTTTTTTGATGTATATCTAAGAATCCATTTTGTTAATATTATTTCAAGGGGAAAACGCATTAAATCCTGTTCTTTGGTTGATTTTTATAGGTATAGGTACGATCGTTGTCATATTATTATATTGCTTATAAAAATATATAATTCCAAATTAAATCATATGCATATAGTTATATTATACTTATACGTGAAACGAATTTAAACGAAAATGAGAACAACTTCAACCTTGTAACTGTAAAACAGGTATGATTCGTAATTCGTATTCCTTAACAGATATTATAGTTAACTAGATCATTATTTGTATATCTACTTCTATTCTTGTGATGTCTACATTTAACGTATAGAGATTAAGGATATGCTGTTATATTTATTAATATATTAAGGTTTAGATAATTATTATTTTTTTCAATTCGCTGATTTAAGTAGATAGATTCAATATTCAAACCTATATAATATATATGTATATTGTTGTTTATGCTTTAGACTACACTTCTACAATTAAGCATACATAAAAGTTATATTTTTAGAAGTCGTAACACAATATTATTATACATATAATATACAACTGTAGTAACAGTTTACTGGACTCGATCACCTTGAAATTGAAATTTAATTCAGTGATCTTTTAATTGGATATTACTCTTTTTTGTACTATGATAAAATATTATAGAATCAAGGTGTGGAATTATTAATTCCCTATGTGGTTAGGGGTGCTAGTCTCTTGTTTAAGAAAATATTTTGAATTACTTTTTAAAATTGTTATCATATGTTTACTGCATTAATTTAGTGTATGGCGGCGACTATGAAGAAACTATACAAAAACTCTTTCAAATATTTTTATAAATAATTAATAAATTATCATGTTTATGTATAAAATAAAAATTTGTTTTTAACTAGGTTTACCCACATCAAATTACTTACAGTTCCATCAATATTTTATATAATTTATTTGTAAATCCTTATTTGGGTTGGCTCATCACGTCGTTGAAATGTAGTAAGATAATGTTTGGTAGTTAAATAACTTATATATAAAAATTACTAAAGAAAAAAGTGTAAAATTGTTTAAACTTCAACATAGTATGATAGCAATAAGAGGTATATTACTTAAAATTGTAAATACAATTTTTAATTATATTATGTTTGAGTGAAAAATAAAAGAGTTATATTATATTAATGGCATTGCTAACATTGTTGTCGATTTTCCAGTATTCGATGTGGAGACACGCCTTACAGCGTTTTAATAATACCTCGGCTCGCAGTAGGAATGCGAATCTTATTTAAAAATAAAAACATAACGGGTACGTTTTACAGATAGGTATAGAGTATTATTATGTCATCTCGAACGTCTGTTCTTGTTTAAATCGGTGAATCGTCTGGGAACAAAATTTAACACAATATAATATTACGGGGTATGCACATACTGTGCAATGAACAATATAATATACGTATAGAACTATAGACTCAGTGGCGCCCAATCCAATGATTAGGAGGTATACACATTGAAAGTAAAGGAAGAACGATATTCAATGAAAAATATTTAATAACAGTATATTGTTAGGAAAAATACTTGTACAGGTCACATTTTGATCACTTTTATGATTGAATTCAGTAATCAATTTCTTAAATATCTTAAACCACTTCCAACTGTGATGATACCTAATCTTGGTACATTAATGTTTACCAATATCAACAATTAATACAACCGAAAAAAAGAACATTCAATTTTGAGTTTTAGAAGGGGTGGGTGCGGGTAAAATTATGTCTCGCTACACCTGAAAACTATGTCTTGGGCGCCACTGCGGTTTATATAAGTGCCTGACAGTAATAATAATTATCGTGTCTGCGGTGAAAAATCATTTAAGACAAACGCCATTTGTCATACTGTAAAATATTATTCACCGTCACGTTACGGGGCGAGGTATTGCACGTGTCCGTGCAGAAAACTGAATTGAAAAATCAATTATTTGGTCGGAAAAATATACTGCATGTATTATACTACTGTGTCCTCGAAAAACCTATCGGCCGAGTGCACTGGCAGCGGGTCATGTCCTGTTCTGCGGTTAACCGCGCTGCGGGCTCTTCCATTTCCTCTGGAGAGGAAAAAAATGACCAAAACGATTCTCGCAAACGCATTGCTGGACGGAATATAATAATATTCATAAAAATGATAGACATTGTCGAGTAAAAAAAAAAAAAACGGACGAAAACAAAACAAAAGAAACAACGGACGTTCTACACAAACGCAATAGATTCCACTCCTTATACGAAGATAATATTATATTACATAAAAATCGTTTTCGACGCATTTTTTTTTTTATTATTATATCATTACACCGTGTCGTCTTGACGGATACCAGTAAACCACGGACGTACGCTCCCTCGGTATAGTCGTTTTAGCAAAAAAATATTTTATCATATAAAATTAGATGATATTATATATTATACATCACGAGACACTATGGGTGCCGCTATTTTGTGTTTGACTTGGCGCGGAACACGTTTAGATTTTAACATTTGACATGGCAGTTTACAGAATGATACGACTTCATTACATTATAATATCGTCCGAGTTGATATTAATATAATATCATTATATTATACGGCGTACGGCGTACGGTGGTCGCATGTTAAAAACATCGGGTGTTATTAACGAACAGCAAGCATTAAATCTTGTGAAATCGGCAAGTTCCAAAATTAAAAAGCACAAAAACGAGATTGAGACACGGCCTACGGGCGTAAAACACTCCGTCAAATCGTTCACAGCCGGTCGTCTTATTTTTATTAATATTTGATTTTACCGGAAAGAGAATAGTTCTGTAGTAGTTCTTTTGTGATTTCGGCGTTTGTGTTGTACATTTTCGGTTTGTGAGAACTCCGAACGTATAAATACAGATTACCGTGTACCGTGGACTATTCGCTGTGATGTCGTAATATACAATAGGTACTATGTATCATTTTATTATGTATGTAATATAATGGGAGCAAATTAATCGACCGGTCGGAAACAGATAAAAATCACGACCTAGAAAATGTTCTCGGAAGGTCGAAATAATAATAATTGTAATAATATAATACATTGTGTAAAACGAAAAATAAACACGAACGAGTGTTTTAATCTATTCCGTATTTCCGTGTATTCACCTCCCCCTTTAACACCATTAACGCCGCGGACAACGGTCGAGTGTGTGATCGCATACGATGGTATAATCCCGCAGCAGATCTGCCGAGTCTCTGACAAAACAACGTAGATACTGTTTAGTGAATCGTCCGATTTTGCAATTGGCGCCCGTCGAATGCGATTTTACAGCAATTAACCATTAACTAGTCAACAAACACCGTTTGATATCGGGTTTCTCGAAAAAGGAAAAAAAAAAACGTACATTTGTAATATATATATATATAACATAAACCTATACGACGCGTTTTGTGTGCTTGTAAAGATAATTATTGCATTGTCGTCGTTGCCGCCGTAGTTTGAACCCTCCGGAATACTCTGGTCACCAAACGGTGTGCCGCGTATGTGTGTGTGTGAACGTATTTCTGGTCTACGTAAACGTTGTTTAAAATCAGCCCACCGCTGAATTAATCGTCGCACGTCCACGATTAATACCGATTTCAAGCACTACACAACACATAAAATATCCATAATCTGCGTTATATATTAATGCCCGCCGTTCGTCGTTCGAACGCGTGTTGCGTACCAAAAGTCCTCAATTCGATTTGAGAATGACATCCCTTTCTACTACCTCCTTTCCGACTATCCCAGACTGTCGTCGCGATACTATCATACGGCGGATACACGCGCGGCAAAATGATTTTCACAAAAGAAACTCGAAACGATATCTCAAGTACGCCACCATACCATAACGACATACTTTATTGACACATATGCACAATAAACCACCACTAAACAAATCGACGTTTTTCCACCGTTACAGAATATATATATATATATATATATATATATATAGTAAAAAAAATCTGTAAACATATTGTAATTGACTTTTTGCGTTCTTTCGATCTGCACTGCGCACAGATACACAGTTTATCTGATCACTAATGTACGCTGAACGGTGGCCATAGTTCCGTAGTGCCTGCGACTTCCAAGGTTGAGCGTTATTTGCGATATGATGTAATCGATTTTCTTATCCGCGATAGGTTTTATGTAGAACAATAATAATATTATGTTTGCGTACACAACGCAGCACACATTTATGTGCGTAATGGTTTTTATTTCTCCGATGAAATATAATACTATAATATTTTGTACTACGAGAATTCGATTAGAGTATTATAATTATTAAACTGTTATGATTGTGTTTTATTGATGGAATAATAATAAAAAAAAAAAAAAAAAATTCAGAAAACAACTAATAACATTGTGTATGAGCTATACGAACGAAAAACAGAAGAACGCGATTGGAAAAAAATGCACTTTGTGCGCTATGTTTTAATCGTGCGCGCAATACGCGTTGCTACTCGCCAGACAATTGTAATAACAATTTTAACTAACAATTATTATTTTTACCGCCGTCGTAAGTAAATTCTATTGATTTCTCCGTGAGCGAATAAATAATTCTTTCGTTTATATCAAAGTTGTTTTAATTGAATGTACGGGACGTTGAAATAATTCGACTGCGTTCAAAAAACATCTGGTCGGGCACCTGCAGCCGGATAAGAGGTGGTGCGATACCGGCTATATAATAAGTAAGTCTTTTATGGTTAGTCAGTATGTGTCTGTCGGTTCTTTCTGTTACGCCCTGTATACTAGCTCTCCCCCCACCCCCCCAACCCCCCTATTGTATTTTACGCCATTAAAAAAAAAAAAAAATAATACTTTTTCACGTTCAATAGGTATATATTGAAAAAAAAAAAAAAATGTTTACATACTGACTAAGTCCCGCGTCGTTTCAAATGCCAATACCAGATTACGTGTGCGGTGTACAAAAAACAAAATATCCATAATCCCTCCCAACCGTTATTAATTACGCCACCACTGACGTCTACACCGACCCGTGTACGTCGCACGGTTGTGTAACAAGTATAAAATAATAAATTAATATCGTACAATATTCTGGCGTCTGGAAAACATTATTACATTATTTGCCGCGGCGTTATTATGCCGGTCCACTTCGGCGAAACGTCTACGATAGCGTTTGATGGCAACTGGTTGAATGTTGGTTGGGGTGGGGTGGGGGGGGGGTACGGAGAAAACGCGGCAAATTCGCCACAAACCGTCGACTGTCGAGGCCGTCTAGTTGATTTTCGCGTTGAAAACGAGAAAAAATTTGTTTTCATAATATTATATTATTTATTATTGTTATCGGTCTCTCCGCTCCGCTACAACCGAGGCACGACGCGCGACAAGTCATTTATGACGGCGCTGCGAGGGGCGTCGGACAGATGGCGCGGCGTTCGGCGCCGCAACGCCGAAAGAAAACGGACCGCCAGACCCCCCTCTGGCACCGGGATCGAGGAACTTGTCGCGTTTGCGATTCGCCGGCCGACGTGGTCGAACACGACGCTCGCACGCTCACGCGTCGTTCAACGGGCCGCATTGAGATGCACGTGCGCGTGCACACGTTCACGCGCGCTTCGCGTACGACCGGCGCACACTTTACGCGATATCGGACGACTGTGGTGGTGAACACGGGCAACCTCCTCCGCGAGAGGAAAAACGCTCCGTCCGACCCG
>JACXSJ010002792.1:0-36606 GCA_014851325.1 Pentalonia nigronervosa
AGAGGTGTTGCATATTCAGCATTTATGTACGCCACACGGCACACGTAGTATATAAGAATCATATTATGATCGGTGGGGACTGTCCATCGTTCATTAGTAAGTAGACAATTTTTATGTTCATCATTACGGTTTACACAGTTAATAATAAAGGACTACAAAATACGTTTGTGTTGTTATTTATATTAATGATCCACAACATATACGATACCGTAGTCGTTGCATCGTAGTAGCTGGCATATCTATACCACGATCGTGGTACTGGTAGAAGTGTATAACCGTATAATTATATGCATATAAGTCTGAGAATTTAACAAACCACAAAAATTTGTTGTAATATAATATCTTGTTGTTGTTTGTGAAAACATTCAAAGTAGTGAGTGCACAGGGTATATTGTATAGTGGTGGATACAACTGTATAATATTATTATTAGGGCTGTGATTTCAATTATGTGAATACATATTTTTATTAAAACGAATCAATTAATTATGGCATACGATAAATCCGTTTCACACGATTTTCCATAAAATAAGACATATTTCATCATAAATACATATTTTACCATTATTTGTAAAATGAACGATTTTTTTTTTTTTACATATTTTGTAAATTTCATTCGTAATACTAAAAAGTTAAATAATCTACATCATCAAAACTGGTGGTTTAACAGTGTTATACATTTATACTTCGATAAAAGTGCTCGTAAAAATTGTAAGTATGTATAGCATAACACTTGAAAGTGCCTATCAGTTACATATAAATAATATATAAAATTGATAACTTAACTTTAGTGTGTTTGTTTCTGTTTCTGTTCGATAACCATTCTACCGACAAACGTTTCTTTGGTTGATATAAGTCCGTGTTAAGACCAAATCGTCGTAGTTTTAATTTTGAAAATTTAAAACACTATGGTTTCTCATTTTTTTACATTGAATTGATTAAAAATTAAAAACAATGAAATATATTATTCAGAATTACATTTTTATTCAACACATTTACATATTTTCGATATTTATTACATATTTTGGCCATTTTACACCTATACTATATGTACATATTGTTGGTTTTTTATTACATAATATACATCTCAGCCCTGATTATTAAGTTGTTCGTTAATGAAGACGCATGCAAATAACTATATGTCATATATTATTGTAGTCTCAACGTAGAACGGTAGACGGCTTTGTATTTAAAGAAATCGGTTTTGTACATAATTCAAAATGCCTGTAATACCTACCTACTCGAATACTATTATTATTTTTAATTTTTAGTATTTTTACTTGAAACAAAAACAATTTAAAACCCCGATTTTAGCATACCCGTATGATAGATATTCAATAGATGACTACTTGAAACGCATATCATGCGGCAAACTTAGAGATTTACATTTAACTTGTAAATTACCTACGCATTTATGATTGTAATGTTCTTGTAAGTAAGACTATTATTTTTGGTTTCATAAATGTGTATTTCGTTTCGAAATATTTTAGTTCTGTCGTTAATATTTTGTTGAAAATTAGACATCAGCGCCGGTATTCTTTAATTGCTGTAGGTAGCCAAAATTGTATATCAGATAATTTCGAATACAAAATACCTACCTATGTCCGTTGTTGTAGTCAATGAGTATATTCTGTTATTAATTTTAAAATAAAATTTAGGATATATGGCTACAAATAATATCTATTTTTGTAGCTTATTGTATGATATGATAAAAAAACATTAAGTATCATCATTTTTTAGATTCCTGCTATATAATATGGTACACACAGAATCAATTTTCAAATTATTTCTTATCTTCAATTTAATTTTAAAAAAGTTTAATGTTTGAGAAAGTTTTATTATTTTTGGTAAATTGATTTTGAAATGTGTCAATGGCTTTTGTTGGTTATATACTGTCTAGTTAGTTTTACACGAATTGGAACAATAAGTTGACAACAGACAATTCATGTATTGAAAGTAAAAGTATTAAAGACATTTACGTTAATACGATTTTATTACAGCAGCAAAATCATCACAGACGTTAAATGTAAGTCAATTAGATATTTTATTTATTTGTAATTTATCCGACGTCAAAGACTTACAGGCATTTACAATCCATTCCATTTACGTGAATATGATTTTATAACACCAAAATCTTCATGACGTTCGATGAAGTCAAAAAGACATTTTATTTGTTCGTAATTTGTCCGACGTCAAAGGTTGAGACATAAGGATAGACATTTACAAACCATTAGATTTACGTTAATACGATTTTATAACAACAGCAAAATCTTCATGACGTTCGATGAAGTCAAAAAGACATTTTATTTGTTCGTAATTTGTCGGACGTCAACGACTTAGAGACGTTTATCGTCTATTTGACTTACGTGAATACGTTTTTATAACTACAGAAAAACCATAATGACGTCCAATGAAGTCAATAAGATATTTTATTTGATCAGAATTTGTCCGACGTCAAAGACTTAAACTGTCTTAGAGACATTTATAATCCATTCGATTTACGTGAATACGATTTTATAACAGCAGACAAATCCTCATGAATGTTTCATTTAATTAATAAACCATTTTATTTGTTCGTGATTTGTCCGACGTCAAAGAAAATTAGTCCCAATGTACAGAAAGGATTCTGTACGCCATTTTAAAATAAGGGTGACATACAGAATGTTTCACGAAAATCTGACATATGGAATAACTTTTGTTATATTCAATTTTTTTTTTTTGTTTAATTTATAGACGCATGCGCTACATGTATAATTGTAAAAAAATGTTTTTATTTTTTAGTAGTGAAAATAAAAAATTTAAAATTTGATAAACATTTTTTTTTTTAAAAAATGTAAAATAACCTATTTGTAAATATGATTTTTACAAAAATTTTGATGGTGAAAATATCCCTTAAAGTGCAATCATTTATCTTCTACAATTTTTTCAAATTTTTAAAAATTCTTAGAAAAATAAAATGATAATAGTCATTGTAACTATTTATCGGTAATAACTGAAGATAATGATTAATTTTATTATGATGAATGAGAAAATAATTCAAATTTCCAAAAACTTCAAAAAAAAAAAAAAATGTGAAAAATAAACGATTGCACTTTAAAGGAATATTTTTACCATCAAAAATTGTCCAAAAATCATTTTTACAAATTGGCTATTTTACATTTTTCAAAAAAAAATGTTTTCAAATTTAAAATTTTTTATTTTATATTATACATGTAGTGCGGACGTCTATAAATTAAAAAAAAAATTGAATATTGAATACTAAAAAAGTTATTCCATATGTCAGGTCTCCGTGAGACACTCTGTATATGAAACCAAAAAGGTTGTAGAGAACCACGCTGGTCTAATAATCATTCGACCGTCGCAATCAAATGCCATAATATTGTCGATATGTCGCCGTGAAATAATAATAAACGCGGCTATATTAAGGGCTGAACATTAAAACAGTTTTCGTGAACACGAAAATGTCGAGTCGAAGATAAAAAAAACGTGTACTTGCCCGGGTAATACGCGTTCTAAAGTCACGGTAAATGGACTTCAACACATTATTATCATTATTACGGGCATCGCGGAAAACCTTGCAGTAGACTCGTGTCGAGTTGTTTTTGTGTCGCTTTCGTGCGCGATCCGGAAAAATTGAGATTACGTCAATTGGTTGTATTAAATCGGTCGTCGGAAATTAATCGTCTGATAAATAATATCGTTCGTCGTATATTTCTCATCGCGAGACGTGAATACTAGTTCAAGAAAGTTGTGTAGGTATAAATGGACAATAATCATTATTATATTATATTATGTCGTCGGCCTAAAGCAAAACGCACTCACTTACGGCAAAACGCAATGTTTAATAAGTGTATTTTCAGATTTAAAAATTGTATTTAACACCTTTAATAAATTTTGAAAAAAACTAAAAAAAAAACAGTTTTTAACTAATAATTCGATGTTTAGTGCCTCTACACAAATTATAGACTTAAATTTTATAAATAAGATAAAGTAATAAAAAAAAAATCGAAATTTCCCCTCTAGAGTTTTTGCTTTAATCCGACGGTAAGTATCTACACGTTTTGTGGTAATAAATATTATCGGATGTCATTTATTTGAAATCCAAATATTGTGTTTTCTCTCTAGTCTATATTGTGTATGCACGCAATTTAGTTGGCTCTGATAGACGGTGTAGTCTAGTACTAATTTTATAGTCAATACAAAATAATAATTAATATGCCTCTGGATTTTATAAAAAGTGAAAGAGGAAGAATTATGCTCGTGCATTATGGTTATTTATGTCGTTTTCAAAGTCAAAATAAAGGAAAAAACATATGGAAATGTGTTGAAAATGTAAAGTCAGAATACTTTCGGATGAGTATTCCATTTTAAGTAACCTAACCGAAATATTACATAATATGTTAATCTACCCGATCCTTTATAGGTCTTAGGACTTTTTATCTCATCATATTCTGATGTCATAGATTGGTGGATTTTAAAATGATATTTGAGCTATTTATTTTAGCAGAGCATCATTAAAAATATAGCGGAAATATAGCAATAAAATTAAAGCTCGATTCACACTATTTGTGTACTTGGCGAGCGTTACATGCGTTAATGATAGATAAAAACTGATGGGAAACCATGAACGAAAATAATCGTTATGATTTAAGACTTTAAGGTCCTGTCTAAGATACACTGTACCACCAAAACTGTACCTACAAGCTGGCTTTCGTTAGGTTTACTATTTTGTGCGCAAACGAGTCTCCAAATTCTCCTAAATGTTTGGTGAAATAACACAATTATAACTTTTCTTATTTTGAGGAAATATAATATTATGTTGTTATTAGAAAACTATTGTTATGATAATAATTGATGATGTTTATGGTTTTTTAGTTCTTATAGGTAAGAAGACACTGATACTAAACACTATAGAAATTATATAAAAAAAAAAACAATCACTCATAATTTAATCTATTATTTCAAAAAATCTCTAAATAGAAGTGGTTCTCATTTAAAAATATTCGATTTTTTAATTACGTTTCAGCAGTTTATATTGTAATTTAATTTGTTCGACCCCTCTAGAACAATATAAAATAACGCTACCGCGAGGTAGGTACCATATTTATTTAGCTCCTCCGCGTCTTTTTTAACATAATATGAGACAATTTTTGCCTCGGGCGTGGGCTGATCAAAACTTTTGCTACCAAACACCGAAATGACGATACTGATCTGAAATTCAGGACAACTAAACGCCATAATATTTAAAATGTTTAAAAATTAAAGTGACCAAGTCGAGGGGACCAACTTGGGGCCAATGACTTTTCTCAGGGGGCAGGGCCCCCTGAGGCTCCCCCCATTCGGTGACGTGCCTGGACTAGAGATCGCACAATCATCCGGTTATATTACATTATACCTACCAACTACGTTATAAATAAATGGGAATTATATATTGTCTCTACGCGGGAACCAAAGGAAACGATTACGTGACGGGTATTAATAATTATACCCGCGCTATGGTTAACAATAATTCGTTCGTCCTGCCGTATAACACGTCGCAGTCTTAAGAACCATATAATCGGGGACGAGCTTAAGTCCCATAAACATGCATACATCCCGCGTGACGATCGCGAGGTTCGGGATTAAAACGAAAATTAAATCTTGTGTACCTACCGCCCCTACCTGCCTAACTCATATAGAATAATATTATTATAATATTCGAAATCATCAGTATAATATTCTAACGTTAGTGCCCGGGCATTTATCAGTCCCCAAATGCATACTGCACGGACACATTTCAATAATAGGCAGGTATTATTAGAGAAAGACCTGCGCGACCGAATTAAAAATTTCAACGAGCAGTTTTTCAGTCATTTAAATGTTTATGCTGAGAATAATAATAGTCCATTATTGAATAAAAAAAGAGGGTAGACCGTGCTCGGTGAACTCATCACCTCGTAGTACCTGTGGTAATTTTTAGATTTTTAAAATATCGTTCTTCTCTGCGGATATAACGGGAGCAAAATACCACAAAAGACGCCAAGTTTCGGCACCCGTTCCTAATTTTTGATGGGTCTGCACGACGGAGTAATTATTTAGACTTATTTTTCATTGGTATTTTGTGATTTTAAATCACATGATTGAATCAAATATTTATACACTGTTTACGCAAAGATAAAATTATAAACAGTTTAATGGTGACCATTAGAAAATGTTATGCATCTACGTCAGAAAGTTAAATATAAATAACTCAGCCAAATAGACATGGGCACGAGGGCGATAGGGTGTGCTCTTGCTACTCCTGAACGGCTCAGTTAGATTTTAAAGAGCCGAACGGGTCCAAGCTGGGCCATAACTTTATGTACTTCTAGTTAAATTGATCTCTAAACCACCTAAACAAAATAATTAATTTGAGAGGTTATATTCTATATATTTATAAAAATATGGAAAATAGAAAAATTATTTGTGGGCTGTTAACAAAAAAGAATGGGCTGGAATTAATGTCTGTTGCACCTAACCTGAAACTCTGCGCACGTCTATACAAAAAATTAATATTATTTAATTTGCGCCACGTTTAAGAAATAATTGTGAAAATACTCGCCACATTTAAAATTGTAATTTGCACAACATGAAACTCGATAAGAGGGCACATAATTTAATTTGTGCAATCTTGCAGCAACAAATTTTTTTTTTATTTATATATTAGCTACTAGAACAAAAATTTTAATTTGCGCCATTTTTCACCATGACAAAGTTTTCATTTACACCACTTTTAAGTACCTAATCAACAATAATTTTTTTTTTAACTTATTTATATTATGTATTTTATTATATTTTTAAATTAATTAAGATTATTTTAATAAATATATTTCAAAAAAATATTTGAAATGTACATAAACTACAATGAAAAATATAAGCCAAGATTGTGATTGTAGGTAGGTACTAGGTATACCGTATAAACTATACCTACTTGTATATAAATGAGTAATTTTTCAGTTGGTAATAATAAATAATATAAAAATCAGAAATATTATAACTCATTGCGTCCAATCAAACGTGTTACATTATTATTGTCCGTGTGATTCATTCACGTTTTATGTGCTATAAATTTAGGACTTCAGAACGTTAATAATAACTTTATAATAATTACGTTATAAATAACAAAAACCGATTGAAATTTGTATACGTACCTAATCAAAACGGAAAACGGTAAACAAAAATAATTAAATATCACATAACAAAACATAACGATTAACAAAATATATAATATATCGTTAAGGAAAAGAGGAAACTATACAAAATCGGCTACGAATAGGGCACGTATTCATCACACACAACCATCTCATGACAAAAAAAAAATCCATCCATATGGAAAACGTGCTGAATGGCCTACACAGTCAAACGTTTAATCACTGAACGCCAAAAGTACGAAAACACCACATTTCACAACAGATTGGAAAAGCACTAGGACCAGACCTACAATCGACCATCAAGATCATACAATTTATA
Source organism: Pentalonia nigronervosa (assembly GCA_014851325.1). Taxonomy (NCBI): domain Eukaryota; kingdom Metazoa; phylum Arthropoda; class Insecta; order Hemiptera; family Aphididae; genus Pentalonia; species Pentalonia nigronervosa. The sequence goes on from JACXSJ010002792.1 coordinate 7,487, forward strand.
AAAAAAATACAATTACATAAGCCTCGCAATATCGCAATATAACCACAACTCTTATTTAAACTAATTTTAAGCTAATGTCAAATTAATGGCCCGAGCAGCCGATGTTTTATGTAAAGATCAATAAAAAAAAAATTTATCATTTGACAAAACATAACGCAAAACAAAATATATAGAATATCATTAACGAAAAAAAAAAAAATAACACAAAATTAAATTATTTAAAATCCGTTTACTTAAAAGTTATAATATTGATCTCGTAGAAATATTTATTCGACGCAATTTATTTTTATCTTGGCAATCAATCCAAGATTTGGTTACACTTAGTATCTGGGCCATTCTTCAAATTAGATATTATAACTAACGATAAACGCAAAATTTGTGAGACGTTTAGATTGTAATAATAACGTAAAACTAATTTGTTTTTTCAAATACAAGCCCTGCGGCTATAATTATGAATACGAGCTAGGTTCATTCATCGGGTATATTTCAATAGTTGCAACAATTAAAAGCGTGGCGCAGATTACCGAAATTAATATTTAGATGTGGCGCAAATTAATAGTACTAAAATCAGCGGAAAATACAATCTACTGTTGTGGAACGGCGGGTGGAATTTCTGCGGGTGTTTAGGAGATTCGATGTACCTATATAGTGCGTCGAATGGATAAAAAGGTCAAAGTGTACATTTGGGAGGTCACAAATTGTTTCAATCGAATAGGTATTATAGAATCTATAATCCCAACCGACCAAAATAATGTAATAATATTTTAAACCACCCCAGCCCCTGTCTACAAATTATGGCCCGAATATTTATCGTTTTGGAAATAATCCGACCTGCAGTTTTGCATTTTTGTTCGTCTCGAAAAGCCCGATAAACATTTCTTCTCGATCCGCCGTGTTCGGCCGACCCCATGGACCGTACACAAATCCGGGAATGACCTGCGAAATTAACGAAAACTCTACATCGCAATATAATATATTATTATAACGTAATATAATATAGCGATGATATTATTATTTAGGGTAGATTTGCTGCCTATGGAGGAAACACTCAAACAAAATCCTCGGCCGATAAATCAACATTTCAACCATGATACCTGTCCTATAGCTTAAGTCGTGCAGACAGTCCTGCCAAATTCTTTGCAATATTTTACTTTTCTTATTTTTGGTTTAAATACAATAATATTTGTTATAACATGATTCAATTTCGATGTAATCATTTTTTTTTGAGGGGGGGGGCTTAAGCTGTTAGTCCCCCTCCTCTAGGGTGCACTCTTGATATCCATTTTTGATCTGAAAACGGTGCCTTCCTTTCTACCAAAAGACCTGATGAATAACATAAGTAAAAAGAATGAGTAGTTTTTGAGTTACTAAAATATTTATATTAATGATAGATGATAATCCTAAAAAATGGTTTTACAAAAATATAAACTATGTTATATTTGATGTAGTATTTATTATCAAAAACTACTCGTTTTAAATTTTTATTGAAGTAAATCAAAGTTCTCAAAAAATCAACTGAATATTTTAAAGTGAAAAAACAAAGGAGGCGTGTTTCTATTTTTAAAAAAAACAGAAATGTGTATTATCACAGAATCATTCTTATGTGGTACAAAACATTTCGAGGATTCTAAAATATAGTCTTCAAGTACAGCATTTAAAAATTCCTCAATTTAAAATTTTAATATATGCATTATTTAAGCATAATAATAGGGTGTGCGTGCTTGAAAAATCGCCTCATACGTGTTAAGCGTATTGCAAACGAGAACCCACTATTTTTAATAACATATATTTATTTTTACAACACAAATACATAATATACAATTGTTTTCTCTAACTTATTAGGTAGGTATAGTATAACATTGAGTGGCGTCCAAGACATATTTTTCAAGTGCAGCAAAACATAATTTTACCACCCATCCCTTCCAAAACTCAAAATTGAATGGTCCTTTTTTGGTTATTAATTCTTAATATTGAGAAATATTAATATGCCAAGTAATAGGTATATCGTTAGAGTTGAAAGTTATTTAAGCTATTTAAGAAAATGATAAGTGACCGAACTTAATCATAAAAGTTACCAACAACTAAAAAATGACCTATATAAACACAGGCCAAATCTCAGGGGTGGAGGGATTAAGCCCCAATTTGTTTCGCCACTGCCTATAATCATAGGGACACCACTGGAAACAGCATTAGTAGTCAACGACATAATAATATTTAAGAGATATTTTAATTTTTCCAAAAAAATTGTATAAATCTAAATTTAAAAACGTATAATCATTGTGTAGGCATAGGCGCAACTAGATATAAATTTTAGGGGGTGCTAAAATTATGTATCCTATCTCACTAACCAGTATGTTTATAAAGTATATAATTGTCTTATTATGATAGTATAATATTTTACAACATATAACAAATATAAATATATAATTTCAATTAATTTTCAAAACTTTTTTCCTTGTTTTTGTGCTGTACTTATCTAACACTGGTTCTGTTTTTATGTTATTCGCAGCATTCCTTTAAATATTTAAAATAGACCTAAACCAATTATTAATTCGTTGCATACTTGGAAAACTGCGTTCACGTGCTACAGAACTTATTCGAATTGTAACTACAGTTTGAACTAACTTTTTAAAGTTAGGAAAATCCTCATATTGAATAGTTATTTTTAATAAAAACGTCAAATTAAAAAAAAAAATCTTATGTAAAATAAAGAAACCGCTTTTTTCTCACATTATTGTTGGTGTTTTATAAAAAGAGCCAGGGGGTGCTTCAGCAGCACCCCCCCCCCCCATCAAGCACCTACCTAGTTGCGCCTATGAATGTAGGTACACGCAGCTACACTTCGATCGACGATAGTCCCGCAGTCTCGTCATCGACACACTATACGCCCGCAGTTTAAAACCGTATAATTTCGTGTTATTATTGTTATTATTATTACTATTTTGACGGCGGGATGACACCGGTTGGAAAAACGGGTCCCACGGTCGTCGATCGAGGCGTTTCGTCCGGGGCAAAAGTCCCGCTGCACCGGCATGATTACGATAATAATAATATAACGCTGGTCGCATGCGATCATGTCGTCGTCGTGTATTTTATATTGTACGACGATAATAATACAGCACCTATAGGCAAATAGAACTCGTAGTAACACGGGGCACGGGCGCGCGACCACCACCTGCGGCACGGCGCGGGCGCATTATCATAATCACAATACAATATAATATTATTATATGCGTTTTATATATTGTTATCGCCGCCGCCGTCAAACGACCGGGAAAATAATCTGAAGCCATAGAATATGTATATATGTGCAGGGTGTTTTGCCGAGCATGATTCGCTCACCCCCGTTTATTCAAATTGTGATTTTTTTTTTTTTTTAACCGTTAAGTACGTAGGTTTAATATGGAGATACAAAAATCTTTACTTTCACACGAGACCAAACCCCTTTTAAATAATTGTAAGTTATTGTTAAGCAGACGATATTTTTGAAAATTTTGTTGAATATATAAATCAAAATTCGAATAGTTTCTAAGTTAAATAAAATGTGTATAATACTAATAGAATAAAAAATGTTCCTATTAGAAATGGTTTAACATAATACTATATAGGTAGACAAGTGAGTTTGTACAGTGGTATAAATGGAACACATTATGGTATACAATTATTTTGTACAGACAGTATATATAAAAAAAAAATGTATTAGTTATTAATGTTGTTAATAAAACAAATAATAAAAATAAAACATAATATAATTTACTATGAATTATTGAATTGTAACTACATTGTTTTAAATTACAATGGTTTCTAGTCATTTGGTAATCAGGATTGGTAGCATGACTTTAAATATGAATTTATTCTAAAGTAATTCTTGTATTTTTGTGGTTTTTAAAACGATTTCTGAAATTATTAAGTCATTTTAAAATTGGTTAATACATAGTTTTTTTTTACTCGTGTTCAATTTCCGATAATTTAAAGTAGGTACTGTAAAAGTACATTACGGTATAATACGGTATTATACAAAAGTACCGTTTTTTACCACATCTATGTTTAGAAAGGTAACTACAAAATAGATATAATATTTGAGAATTTAACCAAGTGTTTATTAGACACGGACAACTTTTACAAAGCATTAAATGTATATTGATTATATTATTGATCACTATAATTATTTTCTAAACAACAAATTACTTTCTAAACCCGCGTTATCCTTTGAATTTGGAACATCACGATTTTCAATTAATTCATCTGGTTAACGGTTTACAAAACAAAAAGGCAACGGTCATTTGAAAAATAAAAAGTTGCGTGTATGGAAGGCACATATCCCCATCACAACCTATAACCGGGGTATGTGTAAATATTAAGTAGGTACTGCAATCGGAGCTCGTTTAAACGTCGCCTCATTTAACGTTGTATCGCTATATACTACTTGTATGTCGTAGTATTTTAAATCCCCGCGTTCCGTTAATATTAACAATGCAACAGTTTCAGTAGGTATGAAATTAATTTGATTTCAGTCTACCTTGCATCATGCACACTTGTGAACGTGCTTTTCTCAGGGTCGCGGGCAAGGGTAGGCCTCCAAGACGCGGCGATGAGTCTCGGGGTGGTGTGTGTTCACCAGTCGTTGCACACCGTTCCTGTCTTCAATAAATAGCTAATCTGTGCAGTGCCCCAGGTGTTTAGTTTCTTCAGTACCGTCCCTCGTCATCATCCGGATAGACAATATGTCTCTGGGGGACGCGATCCGCCATACAACGAAACCTCTAAGTACCGGACACCCTCAGTCACTGAAATCGCATCCGCTATTCGGAGGTGTCCGCCATTTAGTGATATCAATTTGGGCATGAGGTTTCACTGTATTGTAAATACGTTCGTAATATATTTCATCCATTATTTATAGCTCTTCACATCTCCATATTGTTGATCGATAATAAGTCGTTTAACGGCTCTAAATGTTCCCGTCCTGCAGCACTGTACTAGGTATGAAGTTGTCGACTTAGTGATCTACATGGTCCGGTCATAACATATAATAATAGGCGACTGGCTGGTGTAGTCCGGTTCAATAATATTTAGCAGTTGTAATTCGGTCCAACCCCGGTTCAAATGTATTATTTTCGATACGGTTTGGTCCGGTCTTAGTAAAAAAATATTATCAGTACCAGGTCACTGTTCTTAAAATTATTGACTGATCTATTGAAATTATTGTTTTGGCAATATGCTTAAAATTAAACAAAAACCATAAACTACAGGCAGTTGCATTATAAATTGTTATATTTATGTAATTGTATTATATTGAATGATCATAATAATGGTCCGGACTACCACAAATGGAGCCATACAGTGCGGTCCAAATTTTTTTCAGATCAAACCGGAAGTCCGGTGCTGGTCTAGTTTATTAAATTTAATTCAATTTCAAGTCCAGTCTGGACCATGCACCGTAACCCGTGAACGACGACATTACGTTTTACGTTTCGTTTCGATTAATGATATATTTTATATATTTTGTTAACCGTTATGTTTTGTTATGCGGCATTTCGTTATTTTTGTTTACCGTTTTATAATTACGTTTCACACACATTTCGATCGTTATTTTCGTCATATACTATATAACGTTTTTACAACGTCTGGAATCCTCGCCGAGAAGAGACCTAACATCGATGAGGACTTACTTTGAATATAATGTTATGGTCCTCTTCAAGCAGCAGCAGCAGCTAGTCTATCTCTTGATAAAAATTCTGAAAATTCCGAAACACGATAAATTCGTTATTGCATAGCGGGCGAAACGATGGTGTGAGCGTGCTCGGCGAGAATCACTCCGTACAGCGATATTGTAATAATATTTTTCGCGCGCCATGAGCGGCGTACTTGGACCGTACTTGAGCCGCCGCCGCTCGCCCCCGAGAAAAAAAAAAAAAGCGCACGAAACCGGCGCCCGGCGATCCTCGTGCCACGGTCCCACGCGCTCGGCGGCCCGTCGTCGTCGGTGCGACCGTTTAATTTCCCCGGTATAATACGTACATATTTTATATTAAACCATCGTCCTCGGCATTGTATTTTTGTATTGTTATTGTCCCGGTGGCCGGTAAACGAAACGATTTCACATTATATAGTTTAGCCGCCGCCGGATTCGACATACGAAACGATGCACGATTCCCACGAGCCACGGCATTATATATTATTATTATTATCGTTATTAATCATCATTGTTATCAAGCGACCGGCGAGATAGAAACCGTATTGTGTGCTGCTGCTGCTGCTGTTGCACCAGTGTCAACCCCGCCGCACCGATTTTACAACAGATATTTATTATATTATTATCGTACAGAATAATAGGGGATGACTGCGACGCCGCCGCCGTTGGTCTACGCACACGACTACACGAGTCGTCGTTATTATTTCGTAGGTACCTACTACTACTACTACTACTACTACTACTACTATAACACTGCACACACTGCCACGCTCGGGCCGTGTGTATATGTTTTATACAACAACAGCAATAATAATATAGTTTCGTCTCGTACTCGCATCTCGTCGTATATTATTTACAGTGTACACGGTCGTTTATTATTTAAAATCACGTGGTCTACGACGCGTGTGATATATTACAGTCGGCGAGAGATCTCGACGCCGCCGTCCGTACGTCCGTGTCTACAGGGTGATGCTTTTGAACGTGTTCGCCCCCCGTTTATCTTTTGAACAGTATATTTATTCGAATTCTGATGTTTAGAATTTTTAGTATACCTAGAGGCTAGACACCATAATATTTTTAAATTCCTTTTTTTTTTTTTTTGTACTACTTAAGATGGGGGCGGCTAATTTTACTGACGCTACGTGCCATTAAATTATAAAAAACATTTATTATGCGTAAATTTTTTGTCGTTGTCTGTTATTAAAAATAAAATAAAAATATTTAAATTTTCACGTGCCATGGATTTACCATCCCTTACTTAAGAAGTGTGTCCTGTAACGATACAAACTTCTCTATCCTTCAAACGAGGACCCCCATTTTTTTACTGCAAATTATTTTTTTGATGGTTTTCTCAAAAATGTTGATGTATCTATCTAAATCAAAACTCTGATGACTAGTTTCGAGTTGTTAAAATGTGATAGATAATAGCCCTTAAAAATGGTTTGATAAAAATATAAGTTATAAGTAATATCAAACGTAAGTCCCCGTGTCTACTTAACCCATTACCACATTATGTTTGGTACACAAAGTTATATAATACAAAAACTACTCATTCAAATTTCGATTTAAAAAGTACATCAAAATTCTCAACAACGCAAATACCTGCCGAATAATTTAAAGTGAAAAAAAGAGTTTCTGTTTTAAAAACAGAAGTTTTATAGGGCCATCCTCAATAGTGGTATACAAAATCTTAAGTATTAAAAAATATATTACGGTCTTCGAGAGTATTTAAGAATTCCGAAAATCACAATTTAAATGTATGCACGATTTAAGTAAAAAAAAAAAATAGGACGAGCGTGCTTAAAAAACCACCTTGTATAATAGTATACGGCGCACGCCTGCCTTGCATATAGGTACGCTCACGTCACCCCTAAATTTAATGCACTGACGGCGAAACGGTCCGTTTTCGGGTTTTTGTTTTGCTTAAGTGTTTCTCGTTCTCACGCTGCTGGTGCTAAACGCGAGTGCATAATATTATATTATATTTTACGGGGCGCAGACCGCGATAGTATATGAAAAACAGCAGTCTGCTGCAGAACTCCGCGACTCTCTTCTATAATAGTACTACCTATGTAATATTTTACTGCCGTCGTAGAGTATAATAACAATAACGTGTTATATTATGAACCTGTAGTTATACATTGCGTAAAAGAACAAGTCCCGACCGGCTGGTTCGTAATTGACGCACAGCCAAAACTAATAGTGGTAAACACTTGAGATTTTCACGAAATCTTCATGCCCCTTCCTCCGGCATTCGGTAAAAAAGCCTCGAATTAAAATGTTGTCGTAAAAAAGAACCCCGGCTATAGGATAATAAAGCTCCGGAAAAAAATAGCACTAATCGAAATATTTAAATGCGGTTTTTTTTTTTTTTTTGTTTGTTTGTTTCAGTAAGTTGTGAGTCAATTTTAATTGAATGGCTTGTGAGTTTCAAAAGCACTGAGAATATTTATGACGAAGTGTGGTAGGAGATATAGAACAAGAAGATAATGAAGATTTGTAGTGAGTAAAATAGATATTTACTTAGTATGAATTTATATTTTGTTTATCATACACAAAATACATAAGGATATTATATTACTGTGCGTATAAATATAAAATTATTTTTGCAAATTGTTATGATTTTTACACACATTGTTAAAATTGTATTTTCAAACAACTGTAACAAAAATTGTAGCAACGTTTTGAAATTACTTTGAGTACAACTAATCATGAATCTTCTAATAGATTATTTGCCTAGCTTTTTGTAGTTCAAACTTAAACATGTCAATATTTTCAAATGGCTACAAAAAGCTTAAAATTAATTTAAATATTTTGAAAATTGCATTGTGTTTAAAAATGATGATTAAAGTCATAACTGTTTTTTCCGTTTATTTTGATGATTTTAAGTGCCACTATAAGCCCCGAGTCTAGATATAATATTATTTTAGACCTGTATTTTGTGTATTCGGTCGAAACCACCCGAAACGACTGCGTTAAAAATAATATGTGTATATTTTACATATTTACATGTTTACATAATTTTTACGAACTCTAAAACGGGGTAAATTCATCGGGACGTTATTTAATTTGTCACGGGCAATGCCACGCTGCGGGATCAGCGTCAGTACGTAATATATAATATTATAACCATAACGAAATACATTGTGAATGACTATGATATTATTGTAAACAAAATTGACGTTTTGGGCTCTTTATTCCACACTCATAGATACGATGAGACGTACACAGCACATCGCTTTGACTCGCTCCGAGACACTATTAATTTTATTTCCCCGGCGGTAAGTTGTAATAGTTGCATAGTGCCGCGGGAATGTCAACAAAATAGCTCCTCGAGTATGTTTATTTTGAGTTGACAGTGTTTACACAGCACATTTAAACACGTAACGTTATCGTACCAGTTTTTTTTTTTTTTATATAGACACGAGTGCTGCACTACTATCGTACAACCAGGCAGTAACGTTCAATAAACATTGGACGATGTTTTTTTTCCTCTTTGCACTCAAAACGAGTACTGACCGTTGATCGTGCAAACAGTCGCGGAGGAGCGGGCAGGGCTCAGGCCCCGCGGGGCTCGCGTTCATTTCGGGAATTTAAACAAATTATGTTTCACAGTGTAACGATGAAGTACGATTTCTAAGAAATTAAGTATAAACCGATATCAAAGTTCACCACAGACTGCTATGCACAAATCATTTATCGAGACACGTGATTTTTCACTTTTGAAACGAAATTAAATTATTCCCGGCGATACGTTAATTTTGTTACAAAGACCACGGACCTATAAAATTGAACCTACGAAATCGACTTGTGAAGCATAGCAGTTCATACGGTGTATATACTAAACAATATTATAAAACAAATAACAAATAATATTACATACAAATTCAACGAGCAGTGTGTTCTTTATTATATTTAGGTACCTAATAATGCTATTCTGTGAATTGCGTTTTATGCGTTGTGTTTTGTTTAGTGGTATAATATATATTTTGTCAATCGTTATGTTTTGTTCTGTGGTGTTTAATTATTTTTGATCACCGTTTTCTGTTTTAATTACGTTTACAAATTTCAATAATTCTTTGCCATATACCTACGTCGTATAACGTTATAATTAAAGCTGGGATTTCGATGCACTTTGCATTGTTTATTAGCTACGCGATGCTCGTTTTATAATATATATATATATATGTTTCATGTATTATTAAATTAAAATAAACAATTTTTCATTTTGGATTTTTTGACAATTTAAAATGTTTACATGGTTTTTATATCAATTTAACAAACTATAAAGTAGGTTCTCGTATTAAATTATTAAAAATAATTTTAAACTGTATAGAAATAATTATTTTTTTAGATTAAAGAAGTTCAAAATAATCAGTTAAAACTGGACTGTAAAACTCTTTAATAGTCCTTTAAAAGTTATTTAATAATTTATCAATTATCATTTACACCAAAATTATTAAGAATAAAAAAAAATATTTTAGCGCATATTTTTAGTTCATTATTTTAATATTTTAGGGTATTAAAGTCTCAGCCCTAGTTATAACCATAACGTTATTGTAAAGTTTTCAAGTCCTGCGCAAAACTAAGGGTTACAGCAGTAATACTCTCAGAAAACCCTATGCCTGGATTTTTTTCGTTCCACGCACTGCTCGTCGTAGCCTTTGATTTGCTTCTTAAGCTTAGATATCATTAGGTTTATGTTATCCGTCAGTATAATACCGTCTGCCGTGACTTTTTTGATGCGCGATTCAAAGACTATACTATATATTTTCTTGTGTGAATACCAAAAGATGGACAACTCTTCGGGATAGCATAGCATAATAAATCCTAGTCCTTATCACTCATCGGTATCATATTATGTGCCTATACGATTATGCGACGTAGGTGCATTATTATTATTATTATTATTATTATTATTATTATAAACCGCTGCTGAAGCTCTAGTAGTCTAGTGTGTCCGTAATAAATATTAAACGCGAGTGTCGTGTACACCGTGCATAATATGGTTATGGCACACATCCGTGGCTGTCGTTATATTTTATTGCAACAGATCACAATCGCCAACGGGTCAGTGGTCACTGCTGCTCTACAATATATTGCATCATATTATTTACGCAGGTACTTCTTTATTCTGTTGTACCGGATAATGGAGACCGTAAACCGCTCGCCACTCGGAATCTGATGGTCAAATCCGGCGGAACGGGGCGAGAGCACTTCCTCCGGAAAATAAGAAAGCTTTGCTTACTTTATGTTTCCCGCCAAAAAGTTTGAAGTCATAATGTGTACGTTTTCCTCGCAATAAATTAAAAACACGGATTGTTTATTTTATCTGTGCACTGTGTATGAATTAATTACGACACAAACTATTTGATTTGTATTCCTGTGTGTGCGCATAAGTAACTCTTTTAATATAATTAATCGGGGCTTGTAAACGTTATATTTATATACGACAAAAACCGATTGAAATTTGTAAACGTAATTAAAACGGAAAACGGTATACAATAATAATTAAATACCACAAAATAAAACATAGGACGATTAACATAATGTACAGTTAATCATTAAACGAAAAATAACACAAAACGAAACAATTTGAAATTCATTTATTTGAAAGTTATAATATTGATTTCGTAAAAATGTTTATTCCACTCGATTTAGCAATCAATCTTGACGAAAAATTCAAGAATTTATTATATTCCATACCCGGGCCATTCCCCCGTATTATTTTTGCCGATAGGCGATAAACGGTAAACGCAAAAGCTGTTGAACGTTTTAAATCTAAATAACGATAAACACAAAACTTATACAACGTTTTACTTGTGAATAACGATAAACACAAAAATTGTATAACGTTTAGATTGTAAATGATGTAAAACGAAATTTTGATTACAAATGCAAGCCCTGCAATTAATTATAGGTAATTAAAAAATTTGACATAATAATTTATATATTGTTATATTTCAATTTGAAATCATTACAGTTCTAAATATTATTACAAAAACTGTCATACAAACAAATAAAATATAAATAATTTAAATAGTACTGTTTTACTATATACTTTAATGGCAAGAGTTTTTAATTTTAATTTATTTCATATTTGATGTCTATATGTACCTACATAAATAAAAATATATTATAAAAAACAATATTCTCGGCCTCCGTGTAATACGCATAGGTGCTTCATATTCGATTGAGTTTAAGTGGGTTGCAATTTTTTATTTCGATAATCGAGGAAAATTATCTGCATTCTTTATGTGGTTTTTTTTTTTTTTTGGGGGGGGGGGAGAATAAACGGAAATACGACATCTCATTTTTGGTGGAAAATATTGACGGTCTAACGGTAAGTCTCGAAATCTCCGGACAATATATATACATTCGTAGACGAAAAATAAAATAATAAATAGTATTATGATCTAGTTTTAGAGAAAACTCATTATATTATCTGCGTGTAAACTTATTAACTCATATTTTTCGATACGAAAAAAGACGATAATACTGACATAACATAATAATTATAAAGAAACAAATCGTATCACGCAGTTTATAATGAAAGATATATTGATTTATTATTTTATCTGACAATTACTGCGGTTGAACTTCTAAATAATTACTTTGACATACGATTTGTTTTTAAATTGCAGTTTGACACAACATAATTACACGTGTAATTTAAAAATCTAATCTAATAACTTATTTGTATTAATATTTAATGAACTAAACCAGTAATTATATTAATAAACTAAACACCAATAATTTGTTAAAACTTTTTATTATTATTTTATTAGCTATTCGCCTATTATCCATCTTGTGTAGTAAATTGTCAACAATTATCGACAATTTTTTTTTTATGACAATTTTCATGACCATTTTCAAAAAGTTGGAAATTTTGAAAATGTCATAAATATTCATATTAATATCTTATCATATAAATCCCTTGATAATATTATAATAATAGTACCCATGCTAAACTTGCATAATTAAATTTAAAACTGCTTACTCGTATTACCATTTAGGTACTCATTTTAATATTGTTTTAGACTGCTGTAGAACAAAATATGGGAAATACAAATTAATTCATTTCGATAATAAATGTGCATTTTTATCTATTATTAAAAAAAATTCTATTTTTTCTTCAGTATAAATGTCACGTGTATACAAGTTTTCCTACATTTATTGATTTTACTATTTTTTGTTACTTATTGTTTGAGTTATTTCCACAATTTTACACTAAATACTTTTTATGAGTATAGTTATTACAAATTACATTATACTTGGTTTTAACACAAGACCGCAAGTCACAACTTTTTTGTGGTTGATAATTGATAATTAATGTTTTATTATTTAAAATGTAGGTATAGGTTTTAATTTTAGTTTATATTCACAGCCGTTTGGTTTTCGATTAAAGAAATACAAATTTAACTTTAAACAAATGTAAAAAAAAAATAACTTTTATAATTTTTTTTCAAATCAAAGTGTTTTGTTTTGCGTTGTACGCATGTTATAATGTTAATCAACCATATGATTGTACAACCGTGCAACCTCAACAGTTAATTATGTTATAAAAAATACATAAAAAATCAAATTTTCAAAAAAAAGTTGAAAAAAAAAAAACTTCAAATGAACATTATTTTGTCAAACTCGCATCAGCTTTACATATCATTGACAATATGATTATCGGATTGAAAAACGTAATTATTCGTGAAGAAAATCAAAATATTTTTTGTGACTATATGACTTGGCATTAATGAACAAAACAAACAAATCAATCTCTATATTATGCATGGAGTACCTACTGAAGCAGATTAGGTTAGGCACTGTGATACCAGCAGGAGTAGTTGGAACGAAAATTTGTCGAGTTTTATCTGTTATATAAGTTGGTCGTGTCTACTCGCATAAAAGAGTAGATAAGAAGCGTATTTTTTCGATTAAACCACTCGTCGTCGTAATAAAAACGATTACACCGATAATATAATATATATAAGTATGTATATATATATATATATATATATATATATATATATATGCTGCAGCTCGCCCGCATTGTCGGATACAATAATATAATAAATAAATTGTATTAATAATGATGTAATATAAAATCATAACGCTACGGTGTAGACGGCAATATAATATACTCGTATAATAACAAAACGTAAATTCGATAAAAACGGTCGAGATCGTTTGGTCCGCGGGCTTTTGAAAATCATTTAAAATATATTATAACTATACCTACTTATTTTGTTATTATGTTCCTTCGTGTTGCCGACGGGGTCCATCTCATCCACGATGAGCAGGTATTGCGATCGTTTATAGATGTAACTTTGAAAATGTTCAATTGAACAATTTTTTTTGTCCTTGAAATTTTCCAAAATTGTACTTTGAACGTATTTTTCTTAATTAATTTTTAAAGTTACGCGGTTGATACAATAATAATACAGTATTTATTTACATTGCAACAATAGTATAACGTCAAACGAAACATTTAGATTTGAAAAAAATTATAATCATTATTTTTTTTAAATTTGTATAATTTAATTAAGAATCAAACAACTATGAGTAAGGACTAAAATTAAAATGTATATGCCTACATGTTAAACAATAAAAACATATTATTAATCAGTTATCAGTTATAAATAGTTATGACTTATTATAGTAGTCTTATGTTTAAACTATGAGTACAATGTAATTTTTAATAACTACTAATAAAAAGTAGGTACCCTATAGTGTAAAATTGTGGAAATAATAAAAATGATAAAATCAATAATTGGGAAAACGTTTTTACACTCTCCATTTTCAGTTAAAAAAATAAAACTAATACAATTTTTGAATAATTGATAAAAAAAATGCACATTTATTACCGAGATAAATTTATTTATATTATCTATATATTATAATTATGTTCTATATAGCCGTCGAAATTAATAATAAAATGGATAAATAGTAATATACAAGTATCTACGTACACAATTTTAAATAAAATTATGAAGGCTAATGTTGATTAGTATGTTATACTATCACTTTATAACATGAAGGGATTTATTTGATACAAAATTAAAATGAGAAATTATAAAATTTTCAGTTTTTCGATAATTTTCATTAAAAAAAAAAATGCTCATCAAAATATACACCACTAGCTGTATAGTACAAGACGTGTACATTGTAAAATTAAAAAAAGTGGGCAACTGGGTACCACTCTGCTGTACAGTGGATGTCTAGAGGGGGTCACCATATCTTGAATTTGAGTTCAATGATAAAAAATCATTCAACGATTCTGAACGAAGAGAGTCTACCAGCTATTATATAACTATAAGTTTATATTGTATGGTATTATTACTATTAAAGTAATTTATTTTGATATAATAAAATTAAACTCTAGATAGTAAGGTGAATTAATTTTTTTCAAAATAATCCTTATCATTTATCGACAACATTTTTAAAAAAAAACCTAATAAAAATTGCCTAAAAATAATTTAAAAAAAGTCAAATTATTTTGAAAATTGCATAATGCTTAGAAACTGTATATTTGAACACATTAATTTAAAAACATATCTACAGTTACTATTTTTTGAGTTACTCCAAAAAACAAATACAAAATCTATTTTGACGAAAATTGGTTTAGCTTAAAAATTCCCGTTTTTCTTGAATTTTTTTTTTTTTGCTTTTTCCGACGCTCTTGAGAAAAATTTGCTACATTGACCTCTCAAAAGTTTCAGCTATATTCATTTTCCACCAGAAGAAGAACTAATGAAAAAAAACTAAATCATTTTTTACTGCCCCAAAAAATGATGATGACAGACACGAAGAAAAAAGAAACACATCATCGTATAAAATCAATACTTACACATTAGCGCCTCGCTCGGAATCTAAAATTAATACACGTCGTAACGATAACATACGATTTGGTTTACGGTAAATACCTATGCTACCGCAATAGTTGTAGCGACGGGGTCGATCTCGGACCTTGCCCTCTCGTTAATCACGTTTAGAGGTACAAAATAAACTAAAAAATAAACCAACACGGAACTTTATCGTATTTTTTTCTATAGTCGTGTGTGTGCGGAGAGGCGTACGTACAAAAATCCATATCGGTCAAAGTTAAAAAAAACTCCTTTGATACCTACACAATATAATATACAATACAGACATGATATTATTATTTTATGTGACCTTATTATTATAATAATAATTTATCGTTTTACGCGGTTGCCTATACAGATACATATACAGAGTGATTCAAAATTTATGATACGGTCACATAAATAGGTTCAAAATATAGAAAAATGTACGATACAAGAGTTTTTTGATTTAGAAACGTCCAAAAAGTTGTGTACATTTTATAATTGTTTACAATATAAGATTAGGGTAGTTTTAGAGGGTCAACTCTAAAAACTCAAATGCAAAAACCTACATACTTTTTTTGCAAACACAATATGAAGACGTTTTTTTAATACATTTCAGTGATCGAACCATAGGCGCAACTAAGGGGGGTAGCACCGTCAGGCTCTAATTAGGCACTCCTGGCTCCTGTTTTAAAACACAAATAAATAATATGAAAAAGAAGTGGTATCTTTTTATATGTAAGATTTTTTTTATTTTATGTCTTTATAGAAAAAAATGAGACATTTCCTAATTAGACAAGTTGCAGTTACAATTTTATTTCAATAAGGTCTGCAATATCTTTATCAAGTATGTAACAAATTAAAAATCGATCGAGTACAATATATAATATATGTTAAAGCAACGGTTTACTGACTTGTTAATTTTAAATATTAAAAGGTATGTTGGAAATATCATAAAAACAAAATCAGTATGGATTATTGAAATAGGTACCTATACATAATTTTAATTTTTAGCACCTCCTAAAATATAAGTCTAGTTGTGACTATGAGCCTCGAACAACATTAGTTAATGCAAAACTCTGTAAACTCCAGAGATATATTTAAAGTTTTCATGAATTTCTAAAGTTGACCAAACTGATCAAAAATATTGTGAAAAATTATAAAACGTACAATTCGTTTTAGACGTTTTTAAATGAAAATACTTTCGTATCCTGCGTTTTTCTCTATTTTTAACCTATTTATGTGATGAAATGACCGTAACATAAATTTTAAATCACCCTGTATACACGCGATATTATCAATGTTATTTTAATTCCGGGGCAGGGCCCGCGGGTCTCTCGTGTGTCGCCAAATTATTTGTAAAAACGACACGATATTATAATAATAATGTTATAGCTAAACGCACACGCCTCCCTTAAGCATAAATAATAGATATTATAGCCATCGCACAGCTGACCCTTGCACATATATATATATATATATATATATAATATTCCAAATTCATGTCCAAAGTGCGGTTATACTGTTTGCAGTCAGTTTATAACTACAACGGTATTATCTTCTATCGGTGCGGTAATCCGTGAGCAAATTATATCGTCATATGGACGCGCGCGCGTATACTATAATATTATTATAATACGAGAACAAAGTGTGACATATTATTGTTATTATCATCAAAACGCGGTGTGTGTAAACAGCCGATTAATTCGAACAAACATTATTAAACATCGTTGTGAATTTAGGGCCCGGATTTATGTGCAAAAAATATTATTGAATATTGTGCATATACAAACTCAAAAACTATGCAAAACAAAACTTTATTTTGCTCGCTAAAATATGCAAAACATCTACAAAAACGATTACAAAATGTGTGGCGTTAAAATATAAAAATTGCGATTAAAATTACAAAATATACAAAAAAACTATTAGATGTCTACCCTTTATTGTATAAATGTAAAATTAACTACAGAAATAGTGGCGTTATTTCAGTTTTTAATTGGAATGGGCAAACGTTTTTAGTAGGCCATATACCTAACTGAACAAAAAACATAAAACGCAAGCTAATTTCCACTTAAACTTTTATCTCGATACGATTCCCGTCTTACATAAATATATAAGTAAATGCCTGCGGCAAAAATAGTCTCATTTTATGATAAAAAAGACGTGGAGGAGCTAAAATATAATTATAGTACCTATAACTTAGTGACATAATTTCATATTTTTCTAGAGAAATCGAACAAATTAAATTACAATATCAAACTACTAAAGCGTAATTGAAAAATCAAAAATTTTAAACAGATACCTTCTATTACACGTAGAGGTTTTTTGATCGTGGATAAATTTAAAAGTGATTGTTTTATAATTTATATAGTATCAGCGTCCGACTAGAAAACTAGAAATATTAATTACTATTGTGACTTTATAGTTTTCCAATGCTATACTTCCTCAAAATTAGAAAAATTATGTTTCTGTTATTTCGCCAACAACCGGTCCAATAATTTGACTACTTTTACAATCAGACAGGGGAAAATTCCCACCGCCCCCATTAAATGACGCCATCGAACAGAAAAAATGATAATAATTTTGGAACGAATACAAAACACGCGGAATAACATACTGTGATGTAGGATTTAAAAATTGGAAACTTCTGCGATTGTCACGTCATGACATAGATTTTTACTGAGAAAAACTTATTTCTACGTCACAAGACACGTGTAGAGGTGCATATTTATAAAACGTTAAATGTCTTTGGGTGATAACGTCTTCGATGCCTAAGATATATTATTATGCAACTTTTATCCAAATACAGTAATCCCTCGTCATCCACTGATTCTTAAACCGCAATTGATTCGGCAATAAAATTGTATTAATGCCATAACATTTTATCGTTATTATACGAACGTTGTAGATAATTTATTTTAGAAAATTGTGAATAATTGTTGTTGCATCGTTTGGTATAACTATATAACTATGTTTGTGTGTACTGAATGCACAGATAAGCATTACATTATAACTTATTTTATTTTTTTATATTATTAATTTGCTCAGTGGTCGGTACAATCAAATATGTAATTGTAAAAAATATTAAACTTATCGTGATTTTGAAAATTAAATACATATGTAAATAAAACCTAACCTCTCTTTTTACATTGCTTTATGGTCTCGTTATCCGCGCAACTTTGCTGGAACGTATCTCCCGCAAATAACGAGGGATTACTGTACCTACCTATAAAGCAATATGCAATTTATTGTCATTTTCACTCAAATATGCAAAAATATATAAAATAAAAAATTGACCACAAATCACTTGTGTATATTAGTATACGCAGTACGAAACGTCGGCAATTTTAACAAAAGTTATTATAGCCCAATAATCATAGAAGAAAATGCATTAGCATAAAAATCCGGGCCCTAAATGTACAATATTACATTTCATTAAACGACGAGCCATCGTTACGACGGGTCTCGTCAACATATATTATTATTATTATTATTATTTTATTATTAATATTTAATCATTGGTTTGTAATAAAACACTCGTTAAGTCCGGAGGTACGATATAACACTGCGGCAGTGTGCACATCGCATATAAGAACAGATTTAATTCATAACAATAATCTATTATATACACGTGAATAGTACCGACAAATAATTATTATTCGTTATCTATATATGGTACCCATAATTTCTCTGGTCGAATATTATCGCGTCTTTGTACAGTTCGCTACGTATAATATAATATTGTATCGACGTGAAAACGATCACTTGATGTTCCCGATCTTTACTGAATCAATACGTTTAAACAAAATTACAATAATATTTTATAAGTCGCTATAATATATATATATATATATATATATATCGTATTCTCGATGCATGGTAATAAGTGGTGTTACGACCTGTGTGGCAGAACGAAATTATAGATAGTGATAGAATTGCTGTTGATTGTCGATTGACCTATATTATGTTATCTCGATATTATTAATTTATTATACTGGTGAGAATAATATAATCTGCGTCACGATAAGAAGTGTCAGTGGCTCTTGCAAGTGTAGATACGTTTATAACAACCGGCTGCCTAGGTGAGACTTTATTTTCAATCTCACTGCAGAACTTTAACTTCTTGTCGCGAGTTTTTTCAAGAAATTTTTCTAAAATTATAGGGCATTGTTTTTGATTCTTCGGTTTCAAAACTTTACACATATGATATTAGTAAATAGCGCTTAAATATAGGATTTATATTAGTCTTTAGATTTTTATAATGTGAGATTCTCCCTATTGATTTTATAATAGCACTGAAAATGAACGTTTTTATCGTTATCAAAATATCTCTTAGACTGTGATTCCATATGGAATTTCAAAAATATTATTTATTTAAGTTATAACCAGGGCCCGCAAACGTCAAAATAACGTTTATATATCATGTCAAAAAACGATTGAACTTGATAAACGTAATTAAAACGGAAAACAAAAATAATTAAATATCACGAAACTAAACATAACGGTTAACAAAATATAGAATATTATCATTAAACTAAACATAACGCTAAACGTAATTTATAGAATATCATCAAACGACAGATAATAAAAAACGAAATCCATTTATTTAAAAGTTATAATATTGGTTTCGTAGAAATATTTATTCTGCGTGATTTATTTTTAACTTAGCAATCACTTCAAGAGTTCATTATAATACCTATTCCGTATCTAAGCCATTTCTGGCATTAGATGTAATTTTTTTAACGCAAAGTTTGTATAACGTTTTAATTCTCAATAACGATTAGTTTAAAAATTCTATAACGTTTACATTGTAAATAACGTAAAACGAAATTATTTTTCAAATGCAGACCTGGTTATATACAAACATAATATACATCAATGAATTTGACCATAGTAGCAGTATACAGTTAAAAAATAGTACCAATAGTTTCAAAACGATTGAATAACTATATGTAGGTAATATAACAAACTTTTAAGGATAAAAAAAATTCTCTTTCGTGTGCTACCAAGACAGACGTGTAATGGACACACTGTATAGTTAAACTACATATTGAAAATCCCAGGTAAACGATATTCTCTAAGAGAACTCGTTCGATCAAAGATAAAATCGTGGCGGCCAATGATTGAAGTTTTCGACAGAAACAGACCTCGACAGATTTATAAAATATATCGACGACGCGCGACGCGATCGAAGTGGATATCGCGAAGCTGAGCAGTCGTATTTCAGCCGTCGAAATTCGTAAGTCAATTCGCCATGATATCATATAGACGGTTATACGCCTGTAGCGATGTAAAATAATATAGCACGGCAATAACAATTGTATTATTGGTTACGCGTACGGTATAACATTACAGTGTCATATAGTGACCGAGACAAAATAATTATTACGACAAGCCGTTAGCGCGGATATACGCCTAAAGCCGACGGATGTTTGCATTCGACAATAATACGCGACACCACCACCGCGCTGAAATACTGCGTTTCCACCTTTTCTTTTTTCCATATTTTTTTTTTCTTTTTTTTTCACCACCTTGTCATTATTTCGGTATATGCGCGCGCGCGCTCGCACAACACAATTGCTTTTTGAATCACTCGCCGGCCATACACTCCACCGGTGCAGCGTATACACTATATAGGTACCCACGCTATATATCTACGCTATGCCTACTGCCAGTTACCGCCGACGGCTGCACAACAATGGTAATAGTAATAATAGGTGCATGTGCCGCGGACGGCGGTTATAATATCATTGTATACAATATTATATATTATTATACATCTACATATGGAGGCATGTGCACTATTGAACATCTCCCCCTTTTCCCCTATGTTATAGAGGCGCGCACACGTATTTTATAGTATAACGTTGGCCGTGACGCTCGTCTTCCCGCCAAAAACGAGTTTTTCGGCCGTAGCGCGGTGGCAAAAAATCTACCGAACCGCTCGCCAACCCCCCCCCCATCCAAAAACCTCCTCCTCCCCCCGAATGACGCCGCCAATTGAATTCTCCCGGTCTTACCTGTTTCGTGGCAGCTGGGATGGCCGCTGTGTGCAGCTCTCTAATAACTATTACTACTACTACTACTACTACTACTACTACTACTACTACTACTACTACTACTACTACTACTATTACTATTATTATTATTATTATTATTATTATTGTTATAAGGGGTCGAGTTCTCCGGAGGACCGCGGCGCTGGATGAGAGGGTCTGCTGCTGCTTGCAGCAGCGGTGCTCCCCGCGCTCGTTATATTGTTTTCGATTACACCGCGCCGACGACGACGAGGAGACTTGGGCAGTCACCCGAACACCGAACGCTATGGTGTACCTAATAATAAAATATATTACGCGCCGAAACGGCTCCTCGCCTCGTGTGAAATCCCTGCAGGTCCCATTAAAAAGCGAACGGTTATTCTGTTGTTGTGTATAACGTGTATACATTTATTATAATATATTGTTGGTGCCTGCGACTCCAGTCGAATAAGCGGTGTAACGTTTTTTCGGCCATATATACGTCATAATACCTTCATCGCGGGTTAAACGAATCGTGTCAAAAACGGGGCCGTGTACCTGCAACAGCGACCCGTCTGCCTAGTGCAGCGTCCGCCTGTCTGCGCGACAACCGCGGTATAGTGCGCGCAATGTACCTACCTATTTGAAAATAATAACATATAGCGTACACGTGGTGTAACACACGGGGCTTGCATTCGATGAAAAAAAAAAATTTGTTTAGAATTATTTACAAACTCGAACAATTTGTACAATTTTTGAGTTTATCGTTATTTAGAATTAAAACGTTTTATACGACTTTTACGTTAATCGTTTATCGTTATATCGTTAAAATAGTATACAACCAAATCTTTATTTTCCAAACAATGAATACAAAAATGGAATATTTTTACAAATAACTAAACGCTATACAGTATATTAACAGTGATAATAATTTTTCATACTACTTTAAGGACTCGTGACCTGTAGCTCCAAAAAGGAAATTTTAAAATTTTAAGAACTTTAAACCTCATTCATATAAACGCTTAAATATGTATTAAAAATGCTAAATTAAACATAAAATGTATTAAATGCGAATAAAACAAACTACAATATAAATACTTTTATTAATAAATAATAATGGTACGTTTAATTTATAAATTTTAAACATTTTTTTGTTACCACTATATTTGTGATGTTACAAAAATCATCCTTATGTAAAATTTGCATGTAAAAATCGAGTCTTCAATGATTATTTTCGTAAAAAAAAAAAACATACAACTTATAATAATTGAATTATATTTAATTATAATATTTTCACCTAGAAAATTGCATTGAATATAGGTATTTTCTTAAGTTTTCGATTTTAAACATTTTAAAATTACGACTGAAAATATTAATGGATATTATCGAGTAATTTGATTGAATACTACAAACAAATTAGCACGTGTTAATCGTGGCTTCCTTATCGACGAAATTACTCAAACGACAACTCATCAAACTCATGTTTTTATGACAAATTACTATATAAATGTAAACTGATGAAACTGATAAACACTGATAAAATATAACAGCTATTTTTCTACTTTCAAATATAAGCAATAAAATAGTGCTGTATACATAAAAATAGCAAAATAATATCAAAACTTTGAAATATGCAAAAATATGGAAATTTTACAATAGTAACGAGCCCTGGTCATTTGGGTAGTTCTAATTCGAAATATAATACAGATGATATTCTAGTACAGTTTTTTATTTAATATAGTATATGCGCGACCTTATAGCCTTTCACTATGTAAGTTGCTTCATTCGTTCAAAATTCAACCGATTTCAATATAGTATTTTTTTTTCCATATTATAAATAAATATCATTTTTTTTTCTTTTTAAATCAAAATTATGATAAAAACGAGGTTATTAGTCATTTTTTACACTTAAAAAATCGCACTTAAATATCTGCGTTATTTTTCTAATTAGAGCTACTGATTTCCAATTAATTAACACATTGTTATATGCATTGGTAAGACAATGAACACTTTAGATCGAGAATTTTCTCAAGCGCAATTAATGAGGTTCCTAAAATATTGTTGTGACGTCATATCATATTTATTTTCATAAATCTTTAAATATGATTCCTAAAAAGTGCACAAATGTGTAATAATATGCAATTTCAATATATCTCGGGAATATGAAATGTCGTCGAATTTGTCCGTGTATAATATTATAATAATATATTTAAAATTTAAATCTTCAGTACGTTAACGTATTATTATATAATATTTCGACTGAGGTTCTTCTTCTATAAATTATAAATACCCGCAACTTGGGTATATCACCGTTCACCGCTTCGCTCATCTTAACATTAAAAACACGTAACTACTCACAAATACTACTCATCAAAAATTTAATTTTCATGTACCGAAATACTCAGAAAAACATTCTGCTTTGGAACGTAGAATTAAAACCGTGTATTGCCGTTGAAAAAAAGTAAAAAAACGAATTTTTTTCAAAATTTGTAACGACATGAGACCATAATGTAATACGAAAAAATGTTCAAAAGCATTAATACCATTTTGAAATAATTAGCGTCTTACTAAAAACGGATCACCTGCAGACCTATATTGGTTAACCTGCGAAAAGCTACCCGGTCACTTGTCCTAGGCACCTACTACAGAAATAGCAGTGCAAATGTTCGCGTATACCGCATACCGCATACCCACGACCCGTTACGCCATAATAAAATATTTTAATACAATATAGGTGCGCGATAATACACTCGTCGCTACGCGCTCGGATAACGACAAAAATCTTCGGGGACACGACGCCCAATAATAAATTATAATATATTAAATCTATTTTTTCTCGCCGTCCGGTGTCAGCTCTGCGTCTCTCCCCTGCGCATAATAATGTTTTAAACGTACGCTGCACGTGATGATGCGTGCGGATCACACAAAATATTTCCAACCGCACCGTCGGAAGTCTCTTGCACAAGCCCGCGGCATAAAATAACGAATTAGGCAATAGTGCAGCCGGATTTTATTTTCTATTCTCGTTTTTTTTTTTTTTTGTTCACATCCCGGACACGAACCGGTGTTTGCTGTTGTGCGCGCGCGTTTTTCCCGTCCCTCTCCGTCTGCGCAACCCCGACCGTTCCGGTTACAAAAGAATTTCGAACGAGGGTGCCAAGGTTTTTAGGGGGCAAAAACGGGTACGGCGATCGCGGGGAGACTGCGGCTCGCCCTCTCGCTAGGTGCGCGTCTCTTATATATATATATATATATATATATATACAATACATATATTATCGTACGTACCTATACTGCTGCCGCTGCTGCTGCTGCTATACGAGCGGTGTCGAAAATAACGGATATTCTGCACTTTACGAATTGTGTCACACACACACACACAAAAGCACGTGTATTCGTATTATACATTACTCCGTGCAGCCATCGCATTATTGTTGTTGTTGTTATTATTATTATTATTACTATAGTGCAGTGTGTAGGGGTTAGGGGTTCAGGTGTGTGAGTGTGAGTGCGAGTGCCCCCGGACATATTACACATTGTGTATGGTCATCGAGACGCGGCCCGGAGTTTTGCAACTGCCGTCGGTAAACTGACCGGAATTACGCGCGATTTTTAAAATAACAATAACATTTAATATGATATTTTACCGTCAACGATGAATCAAATTAGGCAATGGTCCCATGGCTAGAAAACGTTATACTAACGTAATGATTATATTCGACAAAAAAACGATTGAAATTTTGTAAACGTGATAAAAACGGAAAACGGAAAACCAAAATCATTAAATACCGCGAAACAAAACATGCCGATCAAAAACATTTATAATATACCATTAAACAAAACATAACGCGAAACGTAATATCACTAAACAAAAAAATAACGCAAAACGAAATAATTTAAAATCTATTTACTTAAAATTAATAATATTGGTTGCGTAGAAATATTTATTCCACGTGATTTAGCAACCGATCTCATAGCGATCGATCCAAGAATTTTTTATATTCCGTATCCGGTCCGTTCCCCGCATTAGATATTATTTTTAACGATAAACAATAAACGCAAAAGCCATACAACGTTTAGATTGTAAACGACGTAAAACGAAATTTTGATGTCAAATGCTAGCCCCGGTAGTAACGTAAACGCCTAGCCAAATATGTCATTAATGCCTTACATTAGTTGATTGACGATAATATCATCAATGCCCACTGGCATTAATAATAGATAATAATTATAGAGGCAATGCATCAAATAGGCACACTGTTGTTGACACATTTACAACTTACTACAGTATAGAAATCGGTTACTACGAGTTTCGTATGGGCCAGTGAGTTTTTCTCGTTATAAACGGAAAGCGGGAAAATACCCCCTCCCCCCACCAAAAAAAAAAAAAAAAAAAAAAATACAAAAATTAATCAATTAAAAAATTAAAACAAACAATTTTTATTCCAACGTAAACTGTGGACGTGTCATGATTGGAAGTTTTTACATTACAATTACGCTGTACGTCATTAGCTCGAAAGCACCAGAACACGCATAAAGAAACGTGTTTAAATATAGGTAATAAAAAAAATATATATTATACATAAACACAGGCACCTACACTGCACAGATATAAGGATGCATTGAACTATGTATATATATACATATATTTATACAGTGGATTGCGCATTTCCACTTAATGTGGGCACCGGTTAATATACGGCCATCCGTGTATATGGGCACTCGGTTCGGTTGATGTGCATGATATTTATTTATTATCCCTTTAGAATATATTGTATATATGTATCTAAAAACGACTAATATAATTGGGTTTCGTCGTATCTATTATATATGAGATCGTGTTTATGAAAATTATGATCGGGTCCGTTTTAATTTGTAACACACGGTAGTTCTCTAAGAACATTATTCAAGTGAACTCCGTGTAGCTACGAGACACGCCTAGTCGTAAGTACGTAACATTTTTTAATATCTATTTAATAATATAATTATAATATACCCGATTTCTAACAATTGAATTTACTTATTTACGATCTAGTACAAGGGCGGATACAATGGGGGGGGGGCAATAGGGGCAATTGCCCCCCCCCGTTCACAAAAAAAAATTAAATATTCCATTTTGTAATTGTGACTAAAATTTTGTCCGTGCAAGTTATTGAGAGAGGTTCGTAATTGTATTTAACATGAACATTTAATTATTTTTTCATTGAAAATTCTCAATTTTTATTTTATTATAATAGTGATCGCGGCATCCGAGGCGCAACATTTTATCTACAAAAAGACTGTCAGGATTGGCGATTATTCATTGTCACCGAGATGAACATATTGACATAGATGAAGTAATAAACATTTTTTCAAAAAATAACAGAAAAAAAGATTTTGTAATTTAAAACATTTTATTCATTTGTATAAAAATATAAAATAAACTTTTTTCATATACACTGAATGTTTCATATATTTAAATGTATGTAAGTACATTAGGTACCTAGTTAAAAATTAAAATTAAAAGTAAGTGTATTATAAAACAGTAAGTCCCATCATAATCACCAGTATGACTGATTTCTGTACACAACTAATGTCTACTAAATATTAGACAATTCCTATGCTTCACTATTCATATTAATTAATTTTATTCGTGTATTCATATATATATAGCCAGATTGCCCCCCCCCCCGTTTAGAATCTCTGTATACGCCCTTGATCTAGTATCTATCTATCCCCATGCTACGGTTATTATATCTATGGAATCCAACGACTCTCCCTGGATATCGTATATTTAACTGGTCGCCTCCTGGCCACGTGCACAAGTTCATTGCCACGCGAATAAAAACGCGTGGATGACTTCGACCATATTTTCGAACTGCAGGCTGCATGAATGATATAAAGAACTGCAAGCAAAATCTAGAACCGTGCATCTTGTCTTTAACAACTGTGCGTCTGTGCTATAGGTACAACCAAAAACCGTTGAACTCAAAAATATCACTTTAGAATTTTTAATACCAACCACGACATCCTTAATCCAACCCTTCGATACGGGTATCATCAAAAACCTCGTGGTGAGGTATAGAATGTTAATTTGTACTCTCGAATCTACGCACATTGTACACATAGTGCAATATCCAAATAGTATTTCATTTAATATGTAATATTATTCATTATTATTTTATATTTTTATTATGTATTATATGCCTAACATTTTTTTTTCAATTGTATGGCTCACGTGTGCAAAATAAAAATTTTTCGAAATTACAGTTTTTTATTTGTTTTTTTTAAACTAATTCCGGTTTATATGACCAACCGTTTAATGTGAGCAAATGAGTTTGGTTCATATTAAGCGAAATCCACTGTATATATATATAGGTACATATTTATTCATCGGACGCACAATAAATTATAATTATATTTAATAAACTGTGGTGTAGATCAGTGAATAATCGGCATGTTTGACTCTTTGTAGCCGACGTCTCGTACTAACCTTATACTTATAAGGGATAGGTGCTCGTTGTAAACGTAGGTATATATTTGAATGTTCAATAAAAGAATCTAGGAAAAAAATCCAGGGAAATAAAGCCTCGAATGAAATCCCCGGAAAAAAATATTAACAAATATCAAACGCTTCATGATTAGGTATATGCTTTGAAATGTTAAATATTCCAAATTTTCCAATGGTCTATAAATTATCAGTTCTTCTGAGCATAATAATGTATTCTCATGCTAAAGCTTATTTAAAAATAAGTTTAATTTCATTATTAAGTTTTGTACTTTTATATCATATTATTATTTAATAATAATAATAGGTAAGTACCTATACACTAAATATTGTTTTTCATTAATCATAAAATATAAATTTATTATAAATAGTATAATATAATATTATTAAAACTTTTGAAAACCATATGAAACAAAAATATAAAATAGAATAAAATAATCCTATACCGTCTTAATTGCCGATTTAATTTTCGGATTGATAATAGTTTGAGACAATTACGCTGTTAAACGCAATCGAAAAAAAAAAATTTAAAGCAATTTCTTTTATCAAACGCTGTTGTGATGCTACAGTTGGCGGCGTTCACAAAAGATTTTGGTTTTTTATTTCTTCAACGCGTTCAAATCTGCGTAAATTCAGACGTAAAGTTCACGGCGATTATTCGATAGAATATTATATTAATATTATGTTTATCGAGTCTGTTTTGATGTGCCTGGATATCGTCGGCACAATTAAAGTATAATGTATTATATGCAACGATATCG
Source organism: Pentalonia nigronervosa (assembly GCA_014851325.1). Classification (NCBI taxonomy): domain Eukaryota; kingdom Metazoa; phylum Arthropoda; class Insecta; order Hemiptera; family Aphididae; genus Pentalonia; species Pentalonia nigronervosa. Next base: position 36,283 of record JACXSJ010002792.1, read on the forward strand.
CACCGAAAATAATAATACGGTCCATAATAAAATAATAATAATAATTCAATTATAATGTCAGGACAATTAATATCACGTTCAAATGTAGATCGGAGAAAGAAAAAAAATCTATGACATTTCACTCGGTAAAATACAATATAATATATAAGTCGGACTGCGGATCTCCGACACAGAGTATAAAATGTCACACGGTCAAATTACATACATGATAACAATATTATAATAGTTGCTAGTCAAACACCAATTTAATCTTTGTTGGCGGTCTTATTATCACGTCTGTTCAGTGCGTATCGTGCACGACAATAATAATAATAATAAAGTATA
>JACXSJ010002793.1:0-36606 GCA_014851325.1 Pentalonia nigronervosa
ATGTAATTCGAAGTTGCCACGATGACATGGCACACGTAGGCGTAGAAAAAGTGATTGAAAATATTAGGCGTATATATTGGTTTCCCGAAATGAAATTAAAAGTTCGTAATTATGTACGTAATTGTTTGAAGTGCATAGAATATTCACCGATAGGAGGCAAACGCGAGGGGTATTTACACAGCATTCCGAAAGGTGAACGTCCGTTCATAATTTATTCATGTTGATCACTTAGGACCGTTAGAAAAAACTAAAAATAATAATAAGTTTATTTTGGTCGTTATCGATAGTTTTTCTAAGTTCGTACGATGTTATCCGAGTAAGACGACAAAAACTGAAGAAGTGGTCTCACATTTAAAAGGTTATTTTTGTTCCTATTCAAAATCAAAACGTCTTATTTCCGACAGAGGTACTGCCTTCACGTCAAATGTTTTTAAAACATTTTTAATGTCGGAATCCGTTGAACACGTGTTGATAGCAACCGGGACACCTAGAGCAAATGGTCAGGTTGAGGTCGTCAACCGTTCAATAGTGCCAATGTTAGCAAAAATCGCAGAACCAAACGACGAGTGGGACAGAGTTATGTATAAAGTTGAGTTTGCAATAAATAACACCATACATAGGTCGATCGGACAAACACCTAGTAGATTGTTGTTTAGTATTAATCAAGTAGGGGACGTGAATGATGAACTGCGACATGTGTTAGAGGAAATAAATGAAAATAAATTTGAATTGCTGGAGACCCGAGAAAAAGCGTCCGAACAAATTGTTAAGACACAAACGAAAAGCGAAGAATATTATAATGCTAGTCATAAAGAGCCTGTAAAATATAGTGTTGGTGACTATGTTATGATAAAGAATGTTGATGTAACTCTCGGTGTAAATAAAAAACTCATGCCTAAATTTAAAGGACCATATGTCGTGAGAAAAGTACTAGATCATGATAGGTATATTGTCGGAGATATTGAAGGTAACCAAGTTACTCAAAGACCGTATGAAGGTATAATTGGTACTAACCAAATGAAAAGTTGGGTAAAAATGTCAAACATACCATAGCGTATCAGTTTTTTTTTCTCTTTTTCTTTCCTCACGAAGTACTTACGTTGATTATGTAACCATTTAATATAATATGCATTGTATTTATTGTTTAATTTTTTTAGTTCTTTTTTTTATTTTTTATATTTATTTTGTGTAAGATATATTGGTGTAATGATTTTGTATTTTTATATTTATTTTATGTAAGATATATTGGTGTAATGATTTTGTATTTTTATATTTATTTTATGTAAGATATATTGGTGTAATAATTTTGTATTTTATATTTATTTTGTATAAGATATAACAGTTTGCTTAATAGTTCCATGTTCGGGACGAACAAAAGTCAGGAAGGCCGAGCTGTTGGGAACGTACGTATTACGTACATTATTTTTATAAAAGTATTATTATATATCGGCTCCTTAATATATTGTTAAAAATTATAAAATGTAAAAATCATATTAGATGTTTCTAAATCAAAAAAAAAAAAAATCGTATTAATTATTTTTCTGTTTTTTTAATATTTATATTATAAAAATAGCTGTAACATACATTTAGAATTACTTTATACATACTATTTAATTAATAAATAAAACATTCTTTAGTTGAAATTTAAAAATTTAAAAGACATATTAATTGTTCACTATGTAAAAATATTAATTAAATATATACTAGAATAATTCATAAACTACAAAATATAAGATAGATAATAAGTAAAATATTATTGAATTATAATAATGGTATTAAATGATTGTAATTAATTTTTATTTTTAAATTTATAATAAGAAATCACTTATACTTAGGTAGTATTTCGTGTGATAGCTAACTAATATACTCGTATGTATAGTGTACCGTTCGTGTCCACGGGAACGACGGTCTCTACTTATGATGTTCTTGTATATATTTGTACGTATACATGCATATATGGTTTATCACGGGGCAACTTAAGATGATATCGAAACATTTTATGTTTTTTGGTGTTAATTTTCTGGCTGTCGTAGTTTTACGCTAGGTAGAACAAACTATTGTCATAAGTTGTAAACATCATAAACAGTCATATTTGCTTATTGTACCTTTACAGATTGTATATTTTCTATAGTTTAAGAAATAAAATAAAAAACAGAGTTATAAACAATTATCCAGTATTTAGTACACAACTATAGTTGATTTGGATGTAAAAGAAAAATTTTAAATTTTATAATTCAAATATTGAATTTATTCCTTTATTAGATTTATACCAATTTTTAATACCTTCCGTCTTGAAAAATCTCAAGTGGCAGTACATTAAATAATACTAAATGTGTTTTATTAAATTAAGAACCTAAAATTATTGTAATTTATAAAATTTATGAATTATAGTATTAAAATAAAATATAAAATCTAACATAACCAATATTGTATCATGATAATTATTATAAAGATTAACTATCTGAAAAAAATTGAAAAAACTAAAAACTTTTAATGTACTTATAAACTTAAATAATTTAAATGTAATATCCATATAACAATATTACGCAACATTTTTTTTAATATTTTACCGACAATGTTAAGTATCCGCTTATATGAAGGTAGTTCTAGCAATAATAATCAATACACAAGCTATAATTTTCAACTTGATGAAAACTTAACATATTCTCTAGAGAAAAAGTTATTCCTTATAAAACAATATTTTTAAAAAGAATTTTAATATTCATCACATGTTTTTTTAACAAACAACTAACAATTGTTAAAGATGCATAACATTACGTATCAAATATTCTTAGTTGTTATGTTCAATATAATTTCCACAGGTCATACTTCCAGAAGTTCAAATTAAAATTTGATAAGTTGTAATGTTACTCGAAGTCTCTAAATTTCCCTAGTATTTTTACTAAACATGAAGTTAAAAGAAAAATCATTTATATTACTTATATATTTGGGTACATACTACTTTTACAATTTACATCCATACTTTCAAGCTGTAAGGTACGGTTTCCCAGATCGCTGCAACCAGCTGCAGCACTCCTCTGCTATGGAACAGCCATAAAGTCGTTGCGGCCGACGGTCCGTGAGCAGTTGTGTGGTTCGACGCTGCGGCACGGCAATCATTCAAGAAAACTGTGCCTTTGTCTACAATCAACGGTTTAATATGATATTTGAATGTTTCCACAATGCTCTTGAAAACTGCTAGGTATTTTTTTTTTTGACCAATCAAATTATCAACTAGATTCACTTTTCTACCAAAAAAATGCTAATATAAAAAGAACCAAGCATTTTAATTTTCCCAAAAAAGTGATGACAGATACAAAAAATAAAAAGCACACATAATTGCAGAATCAATACATTCATCGCTCTGCTCTAAATCAAAATATTATAACTACTTGGTGAGAGACGATTGTGTATTGAAAACAATTGCTTGGCAGTGAACAAATAAATTGAAATTATTAATATCAAGTTTACTAATCTGATACTTATACTCTTATAATACAACAAATACAATTATTGTATCCAATATATGTATTGTTTAAAGCATAATATTGTATACAATTTAAATTCAAAAATAGAAATGCGTCGGTCCGAGCGCTATAATATGGTATTTTCAAGAATACGCTCACTGATGTGATATCTTTGTGATACACATTATAATATAATATAATACAATATTACTATTATTATTTATTGTGTATATTTTTCAATAACTAATAATTCTTCTTAAAAATGACATTACATTATAAAAATTTTATTTTCGCCTTCAAAAACTTTTTACCCGGACCGGCTTGTTTATTATTTTTGTGCTTTGTTTTTCCTGTGGTTTAAAATTAATTTCGTGTCAATAGTAAGAATTTCAAAATCAAAAATATTTTGTACATTTTAGTTATTTTGTTGTAATTTAAAATCTTATGCGTGGTACCTACTTGAAACATTTAACGATACATAATACGTACCATACACGCAATAGCATTTTCAAATTCAATGTTTTCGGAAAAAATTAATTCAACCTATTATATAATATCACTGAAATCAAATTCAACACATCTATTACAGTACCTCACACAGCACTTAACGTACTGCAGAGCGGTACCCACTTACCGACCTTTTTGTATTTTATTTATGTTGGTAGGCTTAACTGCTTCTCATAACTGAATACCATAAGATCATATCGCTTTGAGGAGCAATTTATATAGGAGTAGTTTATTTCTGAGATTATTGGTTCATGTATTTAGAAAAAGATGTAGTTGACGAAAGCTGTTGTTTTATGTAAGACGTTTAGTACCCACTTACCCACCTAGTTGTTGTTTTTCTGATTCTTTTGAAAAGTAATTCACTGAGAATTTTTAATTTTCACCTCTCAAAAATACCAATCTTTTCTACCAAAAAAATTAGTTTATATTAGTAAGGTGATCTAACTATCGTTTTATATGAATAAAAATAATGGGTCGAGACACCATTATCACATTATGAATAAACAAATTGTTGTGTAAATATTTTACAGGGTGTGGCGTATTGGACAAATAATTTTCCGGTGATTAATTTTAGAAAACTGTTTGTCTATTAAGTCGTATCCTGCGCATTTACACGTAAAATAATATATTTATAATGTAACACACTCAAAAATCTAATTAACACTGCGCATAATTTAAACCTAATAATAAACAATACAAGTATTGAAACATTAAATTTTATATTTAAAAAAAACTGTGTAAATATAGACGTACATATTACATTTATATTTACATTTTATAAGTTGGAAATAATAATTTAATACCCTTATAACTTTTTAACTTACACTTTTTGTTAACTCATTTATTGATTTTATAGAAATGTTTCAATTATTTTTAGATATTCTTCATTTATTATTATATTACAATCTTCTTTAACAACAGAAAAATTAATATCTTAAAGGCTGAAGTATAAAGTATAGACGCCAAAACTTGTATTATATATTTAAATTAAAACTGATAATATATCTAAAAGAACATATTGCGCTTTTAAAAAAATATTATTAATATTCATATAAGAAAGCACTTTAACTTTTTAGAGGTTAAGTGGTTAAATCAACCATACAAGCTTTTTAATCATTTTACGATCTATTTTTGAGAACTAACATATAGAAAATAGTAATAAAAAAATTGGTCGTTTTGAATATATAAGCTATATTGTTTAATAAGAAAACAACTATTATTTTAAACTGAATATTTACATATTTTGAATGACATTTCTCTTTTTTTATTTGAAACGTCCCAAAGGTTCTGTCAATTTAGTTGAAATATTTTTTTTACTGGAAAGTTATACTGTAGGAGATAAATATATATTTTATATAGGTACCTATTACCTATTATGGTTGACAGACATTTGGTCAAACAATTTAAGTCCAATTGTAATTTCACCCAAAAGTTATAATTTTCAGCTACATGCTTTTAGATCCCAGGTGTGTAAAAGACTTTTGTGTCCAGTCAATCATACATTTAATCAATGAAGAAATAAATTTATTCAATGTTTAACCCAAACATTATTACTCAATGAGAATATAATGACTATAAAATATTTACGACGTCAAAATTATTATACATCGATGTTTGAAGTTATTCTTAAGTTAAAAAATAAAAATGCATAACACCACCTTAAAAAGCATAGAATTTTCATATACATATTGTGTTAATATAGATACAATGTACTAGGTACATAGTTTACCCATAATACCTATATCCTATATCCTATATATTAGAATGATATAGGATAATCCTACATTTATCTATGAATGACTATGTATAATAAATTATATATACTAATTATAAGGTGATTATAATAAAGTTCAACGGCATATTCTATAGAGTGTACGTCCAAATATGTTTGTGTTCATCGATGATGTGTTTGAAAATTATGAAATAAGATACTGATGTATAGATCTGGCAAACCACAAGAAAAATCTTTCTTCCCAACCACCTTTAAAAAAACTTTCGAAACATGGGCTGTCAGTAATATAAAAGGTTAACATACTTTTTTACCAGCTTTCTTCCACCTTTCAACCACACAGTAATGTTCTATGCCCAAATCAAATAGAAAAATTAAACCTTTTCTTATTTTGATCACTTATCGTGACTTTTGCCCAAATATATTTGACCAAGTAAATAGTTACGCCATTATTCTCCACACTGAATCACTTAATCGAAGCTGAATGTAATAAAACTGTGCTTCTGTTAACATACATATACAACTCATGTATGCCCCAGTGAGTTCAAAAAGAGACAAAATGTTTTTAAATTTAATGGTCTATAGAAAATGATAATCTCAACATTCGGTGAAAATTTCAAGTGTCTGAGGTTATTCGTCTTTGAATTTTAACAACATAAGAAAATCTTTCTCTGAAAAATCGTTAGTTTACGGGTGAATATCCAATGTGTAATAATTTCAAACGCTCATAGAAAAATAGTTTTGACTTTTCAGTAAACATTTAATACAAGTACAATACATCTAAGCAGGAATTAGATAAATACGTGTATTTAAAACACCGCGGGTGTCACTTTTTTATGCAGATATTTTTGCGTTTAGATATTTTAAAATAAATATTGTTATTTAGATGGAAAACCTTTTTTTAATAATTTCGTTATTGTGCGCCAATCGTACAATGATATAAACCGAAAAGCGTGCGCAGCGTCCCGATAGGGCTTTTGTGCAGGACACGTTCTTTGATAATAAAATGTGATTAATTTCCTTCGGTGAATTTGTTTTTCCTACGCTCAATCGATATCCTCAAGGATCGGAAGGAATGAAATCAGCGCTGGGCCGTGAATATTTTGGATATTGTGACGACGATCGGCACGTTACGCAAATTATTGCAAAACCAAAACTCGTCTTAATAATATTATCAAGTTTACGGCGCGGCGGCGGCGGCGTTTGCGGTGAACTTTACACACATGCAAAACGTGTAGCACGGTGGGCCGAGAAAAAAATATCGTAACAATACAAATCACACACACTCACGCGCGCGTAAAACTATTATCAATTTAGATCATTTTACCCGTCTAAAAAATATTACAATTTATATATATATGCGTGTGTGTACATGCTGCATGCGCAATAATGAGCGCTATCGTTTTTAAACGTTATTACTGCGTTGCACGGGTGCAGTACTCGCGGGCGGGAAATCTGGCGGAAACGGTTTGCGTCGGTGCATCGTCGGCGTGGTGGGGAGAAGCTCTTCGCTGCCCATCTCCGCGCACACGACAATAACATTATAATTGTTCGTACAATACACCAGGTATATTATTATTATTATTATTATCTGCATCGCCAAGCCGCGGAAAACACTCGTCGCACAGTTTCCGCCGACCAGCAACGAGTCGCTCTCGTCGCCACAGCAGCAACCGTAGCCGTCTGTACGCACGATATTTTACGGACGATATTATAGTACATGGGTACGTCGTATTACGATAATATTATTATACACGCGCGTACCGTTGTGCCCGTACCGCTGCACCTGCACATCGCGCCATTTTCATCTCGACGCGAAACGACGAGCGCGAACTGCACCGACGCCGCCGCAATCCGCACACAATACGTATTCGCGCGTTCCCGTCGGCGGTCGTCGCGCGCCACATATATGAAGTTTTCCAAGACTGTGGGCAACAGCTGGCACAATGTGCTCGACCAACTCCAGCCAGGAGTACCTGGTGGCGCTATCGAAGGACGGCATGGACGAGACGAGCTACATACTCCAGCAGCGGCGGCGTCAACAGGTTATGATAAATATTTTACGTGTTATCGTGTGATTATGTTGTGTACATGCATAGGCTCAATTTCAGTTTTTGACTTGGAGGGGCTTTATTTATTAAAATGAACAGACCCTTGAGTGGGCCTGCCTCTCACACATCCTGTTCAAATATCTTTAAAATACATAACTTTGTGTACCTAATAGAATAAAATATAGCGTAACATATTTATCATTTTTTTTTCTCTCCCACTTTCTTACATTTAATACATTTATTATATTAGAATTCATCTATTATTAAAATGAAAAATATTTTTTATTTAAACAAATAACAATTTACATTGTGATTTGTAATACTACTATCAAACCTATATTTATCCAGTGCGTGAATTCGATAACTTCTATGAAAAACACACAAATAATAAATCATTGTTTAGAAAATAATTTCTTCAAACGACATTTACTGTATTATGCAGATTAGATAGGTAATTATTAATTAACGATTTAATACTTCAACTAAAATACGTATTTTTGGAGAAGCTAAGCCCCTCCAAGTCTTCTCCCTCCATAATTGCGCCTGTGTGTATATAATATCTAGGTATCATAATAATATATTTTACACCAAAGTTGCATAATATATAATATCAAATCGTATGATATATTATTATTTTTATACTCGATCATCACTTTTACTGCACCGTAGTCCGTAGTTGTAAATGTATAGTATGAATATGTTGATAATTGTTGCTAATTAGCCGTCGTACGAGTAACAAGTGTGTTTATATAATTTCGTTAAGTTTTCCGACTACGCAGCATAGAATCATAATACAATTAATTTAATAAGATGTACTATTTAATATTTACTCATTATTATGGACAGTAAAATCAACAAAATCTTAAAATCTATTTCAGAACTAAAAGTATTAGATGGAAAAATAATATCTTCACTAAATTCACATAATAAAAAATTAACTCAACTAAGTCAAAAAGTTGATGATTTATTTAGTAACGTATCTATTTTAACGGAAGAGAATCTCGAGTTTAAATTAAAAATTGTTGATCTAGAAAAAAGAATATTAATTATAGAAAATAATAAAAGCCAAAACGAATACTCTTCATCTGAACTTGTTATTATTATTGAATTAATGGAAAGACAATCAAGATCAAATAATATTATATTATTTAACCTTCTTGAAGAGGATAATCATAAAGATTTGGATAATATTAAAAATATACTTAGTGATCTGAATGAAAATATTTTAAATTTTACATTTTATCATCCTGAAAAAATTATTTCAACCACACCTGACAAACAACGTTTTGTAAAAATGCGTTTTATAAACCAATCTAATGTTTTCAAAAAAAAAAAAATGAAATCTTTAATAAAATGGTCCAATATCCAGTTTTTATCAGACAGAACAATTAAAGAACGAGATGAAATGTCAATACTTAGGAAACCACTACAACTTCGAAATGAAAAAGGCGAACAAGACATAATTATTAAATATGTTAAAGGTTTTTCAAATATCGTTAATATTTCAAAAAACTAATAAGTACACCATCCACCAGTATAAATTTTTATTATCAAAATATTCGTAGTTTAAATAATAAGATCTCGTATTTAAAATTTCAAATTTCATGCTCGTTATATGATGTTTTTATTTTTACTAAAACTATCAGATAATATTATGTCAATTGAATTAAGTTTTCATAATTACAATATTTACAGACTTGATAGATTGACTCAAACCAGTTTACACTCTAGAGGTGGGGTGTACTTATCACCATTCGAAATAATAAACATTCTAAGCTAATTAAATTTGAAAATAATATTTAAATGTTGTTTGTATTGATAAAAATTTTTAATCTCACAATTTTTATTGACTCCGTATATATTCTAAATAAATCAAACGAAAATGTATATAATCAATATTTTAATATTATTGAATCATTATATGAAAAGTTTAATGCTGTTACTTTCTTGTTATTCGGGGATTTTAATGTACTGTCTGCAAACTTCTCATATGATTTATTCTTATTTCGATGAAAAATTAGCTTTTTTCAATTTTTTTCAATTAAATTAAAAATAGTAAAAATACTATTCTAGATTATGTCTTATCAAACTCTATTAATGTTAATATTAAATGTTGTAATAATCCAATCATGCTAATTGATGTATTTCATTCACCAATTATTGTTACTTTTACCCATTTTATTATAAATTATTTACCTTTTTCTGGTTACACTTATAATTGGAACACAGGTGATTACTTGTATATTCCAATTGTAAAATATTTAGTAAATGTTAATCTTAATAATTTATTTGATGATAAAAACATTGAAAGTTGTTTGGATTTTTTTATCATCACATATATTTGCTATTCAGCCATGGATAGTTTTATTCCGAAAATTCAGAAACATAGCAACAATTTTCCCATACAGTTTAGGAAGGAATTGAAAAATCTTATAAAACAAAAAAAGATAGCTCATGATATTTATAAATACACAAATAACACTAAAAATTATACAATATTCTTTAATCTACACGCGAAATATAAATACTCCAGAAATCGAGATTATGCATAAAATATCAAAAATTCACGAAATTAATTAAATATAATCAAAATCTTTTTTGGAAAATTTAGAGATAAATCATCGCATTAATAACTTTATATAATTCTTTATTTCGTTCCCATTTTGGTTATGCACTATTTATTTGGCATTCATATTCTGTAACATAGAAATAAATCTAAACAAAATTCAAAATAACTTCATAAAGTTTTTATGTTTTTAATATCGTAATATTTATAAAGCTCCTCATTTTCTCTACGACATCACAATAAAATTCTTTAATATACTAACTTTAAGAAAAACGATTTATGTAACTAAAATTAAAATTTTTATATAAAATACTTAATAATTTGATTGATTGTTCCAAACTACTGCAAAATATAAATATTAAAATAAATCCAATAAAAAATCAAATTATATCTTTTTTATATCAAATATACCAGAACAAATTATATGTTAAATTCACCATCATGTATAAATGTCTGCTGGAAATTTAATGAAAAATCTTGATTTTTTTAATAAATCCTTATCGGCATTTATGATGTATGTTTTAAGAATGATTTAATAATTATTTTATATATTCTCCTATAAACCTATTCATTATTATTATTTGTATTATCAACTTATTGTAACTATATTGTATTATTATATTATATTTAAAATTGTATGTAATACTTTTAATTGGAAATTATTTCCATTAAATAAATATTATTATTATTATTATTATTATTATTATTATTATAAATCTACCTAGTTAAGTCATCCAATCCATCCCAATATATGCAGGCTTATGTACTTATTACACTTACATATATATAAAAAATAATTTTTAAAACCAATTTTATAGTGTTTTAAACTTACGCTGTGGGCATGCAACATATATAGGTTCTCACCGCCACGTAATTGACTCTTTAATTACCTGTGGTTGTCCATTGAATAATTGACAAATTATTTTCCAATGTTAATTGTAACGCAAAGAACAATAGGTATAGAGAAAAAAAAATTCTACAGAGTTGCTCGTTTTTTTAAAACACTACCTGGCCTATTACTGAAGCAACTAATTGCACGACCAATGTCAAAATCAAAATTGTTCCACGACCAAATTAATAATCTGATTAAATAAGGGTCCACAGAAAATATAGCTACTGAGAGTTTTTACCTAAGTTTAGGTAAACTGCGGCCAGGGTGTATTTTATACACATGTAAATCACGGCATAAATATTTTTTATTCATTAAATTATTAAGTCTAGGAAAATTTTTCTTTCATTTTTAGGACTGGCAATATAATAGTATTAATATTAGCATGGTTAAAAAATATTGAATTTGCTGTTAATGTTATATATAATTAAAATATCTATTCTTAAAAATTAGTCTAAATAAATAACTTTATTTGTTTGCAATTCTTTAATTTTTTTTTTTTTTTTGTATATATAATGATTTATATATCTTTTTTATCATTGCCGGTCCTCTCGTAATTCGTTTTTTATTGCTTTGGCTGTCCTATAACAATCATTTAGGGTACTCGAGTTACAATAGTATCAATATGATAATATTAATCATGCCGTTTCAAAAAAGTAAATCAGTAATATATGAATAGGAGGTTAGGTTTAATAAATTAATACCATAAGTATCCATTAAAATTTATGTCAATTACAAATGTTAACGTATAATTATTACAAATGTACCTATACAGAATGACTAAATACCCACTGTAAAATTGAAATAAACAAAAAAGAGTTTTACGAATTAATGAATTAAATTGATTATAGTATTTTAAATTTTTCTTGGTATACATGTTTACTCAGCGAGTTAAAAATTCTATAATAAATGTAATTTTAAATTTATATTATTAGACTTATGTGTATCGTAATTACTTAAAAATATAAAAATAAAATGACTTAGGCATAATTTTTTCCTCAAATCTCTCGTTTAATGCTCATATTGATAATATTTACGGAAAGTATCAAAAACCATTAGGAATGATTAACAAAATTTGTAACCAATTTAAAGATTCTAACTATTTAAAATTGCTTTACTACGCTTTAGTCCGTCCCATACTAGAGTTTGGATCCATAATATGAAACCCTAATCAAGTAGGCTTGATAAACCAATATGACTAAATACAAAGGCAATTTATACTTTCCGTAGCATTTAATTTAAATATAAAAAACCAATCTATCGATAATGTCTCGAGTAAATTAGGTTTAGTGCCTCTAAAACCAAGATGCTTTTTTTAGCGCTTCGAGTTACTCAGGTAGATAAAATTGAGAATTCCCAATATAAACACAAGTTCAAGCAACCACACTATAGTTCCATTTAGTTACAATAATTATACATTAAACAGCCTTTTACGCCGCCTCCTCTCCTTCGCCAACACAATTGTAGATTTTGATTTTTTTACGATTCACTACCAAAATTAACAATTCTTATCAATAATTTATCTATTTAATTTTTAAGTTTCCGTTGTAATACCATTTATCGTGTTATTTATCTATAATATTTATGCATTAATGTACATTTTACACTTACCCATTGGGGTGTCAATTAATAAATAAAAATAAGTAAATGGATTTTAATTATACAAATTACACATATATAATATCATTTTTACAATTCCTAATAGTGAATTTTTAAAGCTATTTTTTGTTTATACTAAATACTACTATATACGTAGTATATTAATTATGGAAATTAATTTTCTTTATTTTACTAACGTTCAAAATATATTAGTCTAGAAGAAATAAGTTTACACTTGAGGACAGAGTAGGGCATTATTCGAATAATTTTTTATTTAGATAAAATTTTATTAGAATAAATTATTATTCGAATGATTTTTTTATAATTATTCGAATATAAAAATTATATTGAGCTTTTATACAAAAATGTATAAATAGATTAGACATTTAGATATTAGATGGGAAATGTCCCATATAGCTATTATTATTATTATTATTATCTTTATTATTATTATTATTATTTAGTTAGGTACTATTATTTAATTTTGTTATAGTTAATATAAAATTATTATTACAAATAAATACATATTTTACACTGTAGTAATCCAAATTAAAAAACGTATCTATTTCTTAACTTTTATTTATAGTTCAAAGTTGTTTTGCTTATGTTTTTGCATTTATTTGAAATAAAATAAAATTTACAATTACTTAATTTATTGTTTTTAATATTTGCGTGTTTAAAATTACCAACCAAAATTTAATCAATTAAGTAAACGAAAATTAATTGAATAATATTTTATTCGTATAAATTATACGATATAATTCGTTGTGAAAATTATTCGAATAATAGCTAATAATAATAATAGCTATATGGAACATTTCCCATCTAATATCTAAATGTCTAATCTATTTATACATTTTTGTATAGAGCTCAATATAAGTTGTGAAAATTATTCGAATAATTCATTGTGAAAATTATTTGAATAATTATAAAAAAAATCATTCGAATAATTTTTTATTCGAATACATATTTATTCGCATAATTATCTTGATAAAATTGTTCCCAACTCTGCTTGAGGATAATATCGGGTTGATTTAGAAAAAAAAATGTCAAAATATTATTTTATTTATGTTTACATTAGAGTCAATATAGTTAAAACTTAACATTTTAATTAATTTTGTAGTTGACATATAATGTTGTGTATTTTGTTATTTTCGTATAAGAATCTATAATACTATAGTATATGCAAATTTAATGTGTACTATCTCATAAATTATTTCGTCATATTGATTATTAGGTACTTATTAATATTTTATCCAAGCGTGAGTAGAACAAAGTTATACTGCATAACCACAGTTTTAAAATAATATTATATTATGTTACACATAAATTATATAATATATTTAGATGTATCATATATACCTTTATAATGTAATATTAAAATGAAATTATTGTATTGTATGCATTATTATTCTACTAAAAAAGGTTTAAAGTTTAGGTATAAAAAAACATTAAGTTTTTACGTAGAATATTCTTTAAACGGAATAAAAAATATTTAATACTTGAAAATATGATGTTTAGGAATATTTAAAAATTCCAAAATTCAGAATTCAAATAAATGTATTATTAAACATAAATGTGAGTAAGCATGCTTTGTGAATCATACTGTACATGGCAAATAATAGTAGATGGTTAAAAAAATTAATTAAGAATAAAATAATTTTTTCATTTCAGTTAAAATGAATGATATTAAAAAAAAGTAGTTATTACCTAATTCTAAAAACCATTGATACTAAAAATATCTAGGATTTTCTACTTTTTAATAATATATGTTAATTTCATAAAAAAGTTTAGATCTTCATAAGATTTTTAAAAATATTAGGTAGATATTTTATTTATTCTAATATGAATTTTATATGCATGTATACTTTTAACTATTGTTTATAAAATAGTAGAACAATAATATATTTATATATTATAAATTATTATACTATACGGTTCAATGTAGTTTTACAAAATATTCTATAAAATGATTTAGATTTTAGATATTGAATTGAATATCATTTGAGAGTATTTTATTACCTACTTTTATTCATTATGTATAATCTTTTATAAAATTTATAACTATACATTATACAATATACATTATTGAATACTTTCATATTGTATTATATAATGCGATATGCGTAATAAAAAAAATGTAAAGTATGATTCAAATAAATGCGTTGTTAAAAACAAAAAAAAATTGTTTATTGAAATCGTTTTTAGAAATCGATCCATTGTAATTTTAAATCTTCTGAACCATGCCGGTTTATGTAAACATCATTAAATGTATACAGATTTGGAGTATTTGCAAAACCATTGACTTCATTCCATGGTATTGATTTATTTACTTTTATATAGTTTTATATTCATGAGTACGATTTTCAAATGTACGCTCTATGTATTTAATATAGTTCAAACTGTATTGCAGAAAATATAATATTAATACAAATAAATTCTTTTTTTGAACTTTAAAAATTTGGTTGATAATATTAAATCGGTTAATAATTGAAGTTTTGTGCTAATTAAATACTTATAGATAATCGTTTTTTTGATGAATGTTTACATTTCCCTATTTTATGACAATATTGAGAAAGACCTGCTACTCAATTAATCAATGTTTTTTCTTTTTTGTTTTCGAAACCTATAATCTTTTTTTTCGAACAAAAATTGTTATCGTTTATTGAAGGTATTCAATATTGTATGTGATTATTAAAAGTTTGAAGCACAATAATTTGATAATATATATTATCTTGTTCTAAAATTAATGTGGAATATACTGACGAGTTGGATAATTTTTAATTTATATTTATATTATATTATTTATATTCAATTAAATGTTTTATTATGCCACATAATTATAATTATAAGTACAGTATTATTACTGTATTATCATTATTATTATTATTATTACTTATAATTATTGTAAAATTAATTATAGAATATTAAAAATAATATTGACTATCCTATGAATAAACTAGATATACCTTTTAAGCATGTAAATATGTAATCGTTTTTGAAGTGTAATATTACAAAAATATAATTCAAATGTAATGTATACAGAATAACCAATCTCTGAATGTAAATACATTTTGTTTGAAGATTCAATTAAACTTAAATGAATAATTTTAGTTTTTCACATTGATTAAAACGAACTTTTAAAAACAATGTATTTGAAATTAAATAGTTTCCGAATAATATAATATTGTAGTTTAAATAATTAAATTAACACAGATTGAAAAATTGATTGCTGCCATCTGGGTCTCAGCTCTTGAATAATTGTTATTTTTTACTCGTTTAAACTTCATTTTTACTAGTAAAAAATGCATTATATATTAATTAAAAAATTAATTTAACAAAACGTTATGTTATATATGAGACAAAATAAAATATTACAATAATGAAATAATTTTATTTAATATTTAATTATGATTTGAAAAGTATGGACTTTGGTGTAATGATTATCAATAAAGTAAATGATAACTAGCGTAGATATTTGTTTTTGTAAAATAATAATTTAATACTACTATTATGCTACAGCAGTAGCATAAAATAATATGTTATTTTGTTAAACATCAAATAGATTATAATTATTATTTATGAGTTGGATTCAATTCACAACGTAAGCAATTATTTTTCACTGAACGATAGGCATAACAATTTGTGTTGTCATTGAAAATTTAATTTATGGGAACTATTTTTAAATACATATATTTTATATTTATGTAATTTGTTCAATTTTAATAATACCTAATTACAAAAAATAAGAATGTAAAATAAATTTGAAATTGCATTATATATGATATAATGCTCATTCTACAATGCTTGTTGCAAGACTTAGGTAAATTTTAACTCAGCAGCTTGGACATTAAGGAATTCACAATTATTAGTAAATATCTAAATATTAGTTTAACGTATTAAAATATAATGTATGAGTTTAAATTATTAAAGGCATAACAATTGCATAATAGGTAGTAATAACTATAAATTATAATATGAATATACAATATTATGTATTTTTGTAAAATTTTTACCTCGGCAGGTATGCATTTAACTTACTAATTTTTCATATACTAAACTTTTATTGTATTTGTTATTAGGTAATGGATGGGGGCGACAACCTTAAAAACTGTCCGAGGTTTGCGAGTTTCAATTACATCAACTCAATTATTGGTAGTGGTGTTATTGGTAAGTTTCATAATTAAATATAAATACACTAATTTATAATAAGTATTTAAATACACGTGAACTAATACAGTAAATATAGTTTACAGATATTTTTAATTAAGTTTAAAAGAAAATGATTAGGTCAAAAAATGTATTCTTTAGTAAGGGGAACTTATTGGTATTTACTATATTTTATTATATTTAGGTAGGTATTACATATTATTTATACAGGTACGAAAATAGCGAAACAAATAGTACTTATCAACTATTTTTTTTATAAAATGTTTGTTTTTTCAATACTTAATATTATAAAAAATGAACATTAATATGTATACTAATATAAGATTAAAAATACATATTCTTTTTAGTTTTATATTTATGAAAATAATTGTATAATGTTGTATTGAATTATCTTCCATTCATAAATTATAAATATAAATATATACCTTCTGTATACATTTATCAAAAAAATGCTATTTGTAATTATTTAAAACAACAATCAAGTTTTCAAATATTTCAATAACATTAATATAGAATTCACTAATTTAATAAAATTATTATTGAATATAATCTTAAAAAATATGCTGTTGAAATGTGTAACTAATCATTTTTATTAATCATATGTATATATATATATATATATATATAGAATAATATGTATATATAAATATATATCATATATATATATATATATATATATAATAATTAATTATCATTTGTATAATTTTATTTTAAAAAATAAAAAAATGTAATATATACCCATAATTTTTTTAGCAATCTATTATGGATTTAAGTCTCCATCTTAAGTCTTCCTAACATTTTCGAACAATTGTAGAACAAACATGATATAATTATTCATGCTTGTAATGCTAATAAACACTAAAACAAATCAGTCAACATTTCAAATCTGTATGACATCTAAATACCTACAGTTTATTATGATTTACGGCATAAATTCACTAATTTGTACATTAAATAATAGGAGACCATTTATTAACTAAAATCAAAAGAATGTTAAAAATTAACAACTATAATAAGCATTATTGCAAAATCAATAAAATTGTTTGTAACGCAAATAGGTAATATTTTATTTTTGCATAAAATAAAATAATGTAAGAAGATTTTAATTGCCAGTTACAAAGATAACATATTTTATAATGACAAAGTAATTGTTTAAACTCGGCAGCAAATATAAATTTAGAAATTGTATTTTACTCAATTATATTTTGTATTGATATTTAATATGGTGGCATACCAGGTGGTTTATTTAACGTAAGATACTCATTATTTCAAAAACTATTAAATTTTTTGAAAATATTTTATTTACAAAATGTTAAGTGATCAAAAACATTTTTCTAAAAATATATTTTTACTATTTTTTATTGTTATAACTTTTATTTATTTTTAAATTTCTAATGAAATTATATAATCCAAAGCAGATTATTATATTTGGAGTACCTACTTTTATGCATAAATATCGAATTTTGGATGACTAGTTTATGAATAATAACTTTATAAGTAGGTATTTAGATGAACTGAAATAAGTGATACCCACCCCCAAAAATAAAAAATGTTGGTCGACTTCTCCGCTCATTTAAACTCAAAGATTTATGAGTTATAACTAATAAACAACTTCTCCAAAATTTGATTTTTATAGATTGAAATATTCCCAATAATATTCTGATTTGGAATATGAAATTAAAAATATATATTGTTATTTAAAAGAATAAAAAATAGAAAAAAATATCATTTTTTTTTAAATGTTTTTTTAAAATATTGAGTATCATATGTTAAATAGACCATCCCGTATAAAGCTATTCATTATTAAATCAATTACACCTTTTTAACATTTGTATTATATAATCTATAAAATTTACAAATTTAATTCTAAACATTTTTATGAAGTTTTAATTATATTTCAAAATGTTTTAAATATTGTAATTTTTTTTTTGGCATTTATGTTATCTGTTTGTTAGTATTGGCCATTGAGTAGGTATTTGACTAAAATGTTAATACAGTGTCATTAAAAATTAATACCACATATTATTCACATGCATCATGGTTATTAATTCAATAAATTTAAATTATTATAGTTTAAGTTTATAGCTATATTGGTAAATGGATGATAATAATAATTATATATTAGAATTTTACTTCCTCGATATTCAGAAACTTTGTTACGTTAAGCGATGCTGAAAATACGCAATTAACTTTCGAGTTTAAAATAAAATAAACCTCCATTCCACTACCTATAAAGAAAGCCAAATGAAACGAGTAGATTTATATGTGAATTATTGACCAGAAAGAGGCCCGTATTTATTTTTCAATTTCTTGTATTTTAATAAATGCATTCTATATAAAAATTTAAATTTAGAAAATATATTCTACAAGGATTTGAATCTTTGAATCTTTAAAGCATTTACGAGTTAGGTAGATACTATCCTATAATAAATAAAATACCACCAATATTGTAAAATCAATTTAAGTAATAGCTTCATTGCTTTCTCGTCCCATTATTAGAACCTTAAATATAAAATTCTGTCTGTAAAATAATTGACTATGAAAGATGTAAAACTATTTAACTAAAAATAAAAATATATATACGTTATTACAATATTTTACATTAATAATATAATATGAATAATTAAAATTTTAATTATTGCCAAATTATTATGCATTTAGTTGTTAAATAGAGGTAATTACACACAATAACATATAAGTGTATTAATTCACGAACGGACTTAGTTTTAATTGTATAAAAGCCTTTAGTTGCTGATTAAAGGAAAAAAAAAGATTGGCAAAGCCAATAAACATATACAATTATAGAGTATAATACATGTAGATAAACCACACCACGTGTCACGACGGATAAAAAGAACTACTATGAATTATAATTACGCATGGTATAAAATTAAATTTGTTTTGTTTCAGGTATTCCTTATGCATTTAATTTGTCTGGTGTCGGATTGGGAGTCATATTATTGGCATTGGTAGCGATTGTCACTGATTACTCATTGGTACTTATGTTAAGGAGTGCCCACATAAGCGGTTCTTTTTCATATCAATCATTAATGAAATCTGCCTTTGGCAAATATGGTTTTGTAGTTTTATCCTTTCTACAATTTATTTATCCTTTTATAGGTAAGTATCAAGCGATAAAAAAAAATTAACATAAATAATATCTTAACATTCTTAAGTCTTAACTCAAGTTTGGCATGTTGTTAATTTCAATACTGCTGTAACGACTTTAATATTAAATCTTAAATAGGAATATTATTTTTCAAACTTGGTTAATTTTAAATATAGAACAACTTATATTTTTCAGAGTTTCCAAATTTAATAAATTATGCTTATAAAAATTAAACATGATAAATTAAATTTGTATTTTCGTAATAACATAGTTTTATTTTGGTATAAATTTATTATTTAGTAAAATTTTTAATTTTCATATTTTCTTATTGATTAAACTTATGTTTTTGATGATTATAAAAGTAGAATAATAAACATGCTGTAGGATTATTAAATAATAATAAAATCTATGTGGTAATAATTTATGTTATATACTGCCATTTTAATATTAAACCTCATATGCAGTATGAATAATGAGTAATGACTGTAGTCTATAGATTAATTCGTTTATGTACTTGATGTATTGAAATATGTTTAATAATAACCGTAAATATTCGTAGGGTTTATGTAAATAGTATTTATACATATATATGTTCACAACGTTTTTTCATTTTTTACCGCAGCAAAGTTCCGCTCAAAAAATTTTATTTTACCTCATACATATTTCAGGAAAATCATACAGTTTTTGACCCGTAATTGTCATTAAAACAAATAATATTTACCTTGTGTAAACTTTAAATTTATTTATTTTACCAAAAAAAAAAAAAAAAAATGCAAAATGAAAACACGTTGTGAACATATAAATGTATTCTACTTGCATAGACTATATTTTTTTTGGATTTATGTTGATGAAAATTTGTCTCAGATTCGAAATGATTGAAAATTTACCTAATACTTACAAGACACAAGGTTTCTCATAACTTTTTGTAAATACAATTTTAAAATATCGAAAATACATAGTATAACAATTTTTTTAATAAACATTCGATGTTCAAACTGTGACAAAAATGGATATTTTCGATTTTTCTTCTAACAAATAGTTATTACTTTGTAATTCAATAAATATTAATCGTAGGAACTTAAAACAATTCGCTATTCCATAGATATTTATATTATATATAATCACACTGAAATTTTCTAAATATTAAGACTAATTGTTGCTATATGTACACCGTCATTAATCATTTTACACCAGTCTAAGATGACGTTGGTATCGACTAATAAGTTAAATGATGTAATTTTAAAATATATGCGATGTTTTTGGAAAAAAGTGTCCAAATTACTGTATTGCCTACTAATAGTAATATAAATAAATTATAAAATAATATTATTAGAAGTAGAGTCAGACTGTCCCTGCTCAGAATCGTTTTCGGTATACAATGATTTATAATTTAATTTAAATTTAACACATCCATTACTGTGACCTACTCAATGAAGAAGTACACTCGAACCTTATGTGTAGGTATTGTACAATAGAGCGACTTCCTGTTTTTTTTTTTTAATTTATACTACCGTGACGGCATGACTCATGAGACTATGTCGTGTGTGTTGTCTTTTACCGTGTCCCACACATGCGCATTTTTGTATTTGTTTTAATATTCAATGTTATACTACATTTTAAGAAAAAAATCGAACTTTTTTTTTATTATTCTATTATAATATTTTATATATTTTTTTAATTTCTTTCAATATTATTTTTTATAGCAATATTTTTTTTTTTTATATTTTTGGTGATACAAAAATTACTTAACACGGTAGAAATAAAACCAATAATTTAACAAATTAGTGTCATTTGAATTTTTAACTTTAGATTGTTAGTTAATTTTATTAACCGATATATACAAGGTATTTATTAAGCATGATCATCCTATTTTTATGCTTAAATTATACAAATTATATTCAAATCCTGATTTTTGGAATTTTTAAACACACTCGAAGACCATATTTTCGAATTCTTGAGATTTTTTGTACCACTTAAGAATGATCCTGTATCAATACAAACTTCTGTTTTTCAAATAGGAAACCGCTCCCCTTTTTCGCTTTAAATTATTCAGCAGATATTTTTTTTTTAAATTTTGATGTATCTATAATAAATAAAAATTCTAACGAATAGTTTTTGAGTTATATATCACTTTGTGTATAAAGGATAATAAGTCTATGGTAATGGGTTAAGCAGATGTGGGGATCATATGATTTGAAAATGTATGTAATTATTATTTTTGATCTATGAATATAAATAATATGTACAAATGGTCCAAGTATAACAAATATTATATTTAATATTACATTTAGTTTATATTTTTTTAAAATCATTTTTAACGATCATTTTCCTTAGTATAAACATTTTAATAATACCGAAATTACTCATTTGAAATTTGATTTAGATACATCAATATTTTCAAAAAAATTATTCATGAAATACTATTTAGTAAAAAATGGAGGTTCTCATTTGAAAAATAGAAGTTTGTATCACTACATAACACTCCTTAAGTAGTACAAAAAAATCAGGAATTTGAAAATATTGTCTCTAGGCATACTAAAATATTCTAAAATTTAGAAGTTGAATAAATGTACTATTAAAGAGAAAAATGATGGTGAGCATACTTAAAAATCACTCTATCTGCTCTGTTACCGAGAAGTGCAGTAACCACATTTTAAAAAGTAGATTATATAATATTTTTATTAATTGAAAAATTTCGTTTTTTTTTTTTTTTTGTAAAATTTAAGATGTAAGTAAAAACCACTATAAACCTCTTGAAAATCGATTTTATTATGTAGTAAATGTAATAACTCCAAAGATATTCTAGGCAATTTAAGTAAAATAATAAGCAAAAATGCAGTAAAGCCATATACTAAGGAAAAAACAGCAAGTCCGTGGATTTAATGCATTATTTCTGAAGAATCGGATTTTATTTTCTCTGTCTACATATTGTCTTAGTAATAAACTGTGTTCAAACAAATTTATTTGGTACCATAACTCCATATTAGAATGTGTATTACATTTTGAAATAACATAATTTATGGAGATAATATATTTGGATTTAAATGATTTTTTTTTCCAGTACCACGTTTTAAAAGCTTCGATCCTTTTTATTCTGTTTTGAGTATCATCCATGTTTCTACTTCATATATGGCTATACTCCATACAAAATTTTTTATAAGAGTTTTTTCTGGTCTTTAGACTGAGAGTGTTTGTTGTGAGAAGGTATTTTCACTTTTTGTAGAACGCTTCTTTTGCTTATGCTGTTCTGCATTTTATGTCTATTCGCTTTTTCCATCATATGTTATTTTGCTTCCTAGGCATGTGAAACATTGGACAGTTTCCAGCTTCTAATCATCGATTATTATATTCGAAGATAATTTTTTTTTACTGCATATTAGTATTTTAGTTTTGCTCTTGTTTATTTTCATTCCATACTCTTTGTAGCTATCATTCATTTTTCTTAGCATGTTGCCTAAATCTTCTTCACTTTCTGCTATCATGGCTATATCGTCTGTAAAACGCAATGTTTGTACTAATATACCATTAATTCTTATTCCTCCAATACCTTCTTCATTTAATTCTTTTAGTGCCTTTTCAATATACAGATTGGATTGAGTAGGTGATAGGTTACACCTTTGTCTAATTCCTTTCTCAATGTTTGCTTCTTCCATGATTTACATACTTTTTCTATTATTGCAGCCTTTTCATTTAAATATAGCATCTGAATAATTCTTCTATCTTTAGTATCAATATTTATAGATTTTAATCGACGTTGTCAAAGGCTTTTTCAAGGTCGATGAATACTAAATACATCGATTTGATTACTTTATACATCTTTTTTATGATTATTTTAAAGCACAATATTGCTTCCCTTTTTCCCTTATTTTTCCTAAAACCAAATTCATCTTCCTCTAAGTTGTCATTTATTTTTACTTCTATTTTCTTATGAATTATTTTTGTTAATATTTTGATACATGCGTTATTAGACTTATGGTTCTATGATCTTCACCTTTTTCAGACTTCTTTTTTTTGGTATAGCTATTATTAAGCACTTCTCGAAATCTTTGGGAAGTATGCCTTTTATAACTTTTTATAGATGATTCTAACCATGGTTTATTATACTTTTCTAAATCGTGACTTTATTATATAGGATTTTAAGATTGATAAATCTAACAAATGACGTCTGGCAAAACAGTTGATATTATCACACTGTTTTGACGATTGATAACAAAAATGTACTGGTGAAAGATTATTAACTTAATCTGCATTAAATTTTAGTTTGACTTAACTTTTAGTGCGTTTTATAAATTTAATATAAGTTATTTTCAAAGGAAAAATGTAGTTACTCTTCTAAAATTTTAAAAGTAGTAAAAATATACACAAAATGAATAAAGCACAAAAAGTAATATCAACCAACAATTTGAGTTTGAAATCGATAGAAAAAATGAATAATAACCAATACATAATATAAGGCCCATAATATTGTTTCATTGTACTGCTTGGATCTATCAATATTTAACAACTTTGATTAAACCTGTGTAAATACTGTATTTGAACTGTTCTAAATGCTTGTATGAGTGTTGTGACTTAATGTTTGTACAAATGTTATGAAATTTGCTCTATGCAAAAAACAAATGAAACGTTTTAAAAATGAACTATTGTTATCAGGTCTAATGAACAAGCAATAAAGTTCGGTGCCACTGGACTTACCTTTGTTTAATTATTTTAACTTCGCATTTAGAACATCAATTATATTTTACATTACATATAAAAAGTTGATACTCTTGTAAGCAAGCTTGTTGTGAAAATAGGGGGCTAATTACACTAATTTAATCAATATCACTAGTATAGTACCTACTACTTAGTATGATACTAGTACCTATTAATTATAAACTAGTTGGTATTTATGTAGTTATATTAGTTCCTTATATTTAGTTTATTACAATATTTTAAAAATATGTTTATAGATATGGTAGTATAGATAGGTTTATAATAAAGCCTTACTCAATTATTATTTTTGCTGATGTGAAAAATCGACTGTAGCTCTATAAATTAAAATTAGAATATTTATTGATTAGACAATTTAAAATTTTAATAATGATATTGAAACATTCTAATTATTATTAATTATATATTAACTAACTATAAATTAATAAATATTTATACCAATACATAGCCAGGTAGGTACTAATTAATATTGATTCCATACATAAATTAAATAATATTTTTTTGTAATTTATAAACATATAATACTATTTAATATTGAAAGTCTGAACATTTACCTATTACACATTATTATTAAAAAGTGTGTTACTAATAAAATCGTATTTAATTTACATTTTCAATGTAATCAACTTCATATCGTATATAATCACATATGTTATCATCAATATAAAATACATATTATATAATAAATAATTAGTAAAAAAGAATCTACCTAATAACATTAGGATTAGGTAATTTAATATTGAAAGAATTTATTAAAATGTTTGTTACGACTTAATAAAACATAAGATAATAATATAAACTATAATATCCAATATGCATCAGGTCATCAGCAGTTATAATGACGTTATATGTAATAATAATTTATGTAATATGTATAGATAAATCGTACGTTAAAACTAAATTAATATAACGATTAAAATTATATTCAAATGTATCTTTTTACAGCAATGATAAGCTATAACATAATCGTTGGGGACACTGCAACAAAGGTCTTGATTCGGCTGTTTTCGCTGCCACACGACTCTATATTTGCCCAACGGTACTTTGTCATAGCAATGGCCACAATTTTTATCACGACTCCTTTGTGTATGCTAAGGAATGTCGCGAGACTGGCCAAAGCGTCTATCGTGTCGTTCATTATGGTTTTGGTTATCTTTGTGACCATAGTCATCAGATACGTATCTCTACACAACGTCATGTAAGCCTAAATTCTATATCGATTATGTACCTATGCTTACCTAACACCTGTACACCATAAATTTCAAAATAATTTCTTTGTCCCACATTTTTAATTTCCACAGGTCCACAGTAACCGAAGTCGGTAACTTTAACACATGGGATTTTGCTCGGCCTGGTGCGATTCAAGCCATTGGAATAATGTCATTCGGTAATATTTGTTCTTATTCGTGTATTATTGGACCTAAATATTGACTTACATTGCACTATTAGACAAGATATTTTTAAAACAATATTACATAATATAGTAATACATACTCATAATAAATAATTATAAAAAAGTTATCAGAATTTTATATCTCGAAAATATTCATACCAATTCCATTGTGACTAGTGGCGTAGTGAAATGAAATATTTTATCAGGCAATTCATTTTTTCAATAATCTACCATTCTTTAACTCATACGCAGTACCCACAACCCATATGACACAACAAAAATGTATTACTTTATTTTGAATGCTGTAAATAAATTTTTAATTACTATATAGTTTCAACTAGCAATTAATATTAAGTGCATGTAGCAATATCGGGATATTGTATATAAGTATCTTATAAAATAACCTTTAAAATCAAGGCACACACTCTATTGATTGTGACAGTATAATACAGAGGTTCCCAACCTTTTTAGTCGGTGGTGCCCTTTTGTTGTTCCAAATTTAGTTAGGTGCCCCTCTGTGAATATTATGAAAAACATGATAAAAATGAACACTTGTTTTCATTGTTGACCGATTTTAACTACAATAAATTGTAAATATTTTTTTTCACTCTCGAGCCGCGGTGCCCCTGAAATAAGCTCGCGGTGCCCTTTGGGCACCGCTGTGCACAGGTTGGGAACCGCTGGTATAATACAACGCAAATATGAGTGTTCAGGCACGTAGCTAAAGGGTGGCCTGGGGTGGCCCGGCCACCAAAAATATTTACAGACCACCCTGATGGCCACCCCATTACATTGAAATATTGTTGAAATACCCAAGGCTCAAATAATTGGGTAAAAAAATTAAACATAC
Organism: Pentalonia nigronervosa; assembly: GCA_014851325.1. Taxonomy (NCBI): domain Eukaryota; kingdom Metazoa; phylum Arthropoda; class Insecta; order Hemiptera; family Aphididae; genus Pentalonia; species Pentalonia nigronervosa. The sequence continues at coordinate 27,041 of JACXSJ010002793.1, forward strand.
GTATTTTAAAATTTCTATTATCATATTTGTTATTTTTACATAATTGTCTTTCCGAACACTATGGTCAGATTGCCAGATATCAGAACTCAGAATAGAAATCGTTCATACATACTCGTCGTATTAACGACAATAACAATGCATCTATATTAGTATTATTATAAAGTCACAAGAACTCGCAGGTATTCCTATTCCAGTAAATCGGCATTTCTCATCGCGGCATGACTCGTTAGTGGGTACTAGGATAACTATTATGAGAATAACTAATAACTAATAATATATATGCTAGGTACCATAGATACTTACTTATAATATATAAATATAAATTTAATCGCCGAGATCTAATTAACTATAACAAATAATAATGTAATATATGTGATATAGAGTATTTTAGTACAAAAACGATCAGCGAATGAGTGTACGGCCCGCATAATATTATTATTCACTTTTAATTTAAACATGTAATATTGAAAAGTGACAATAATATTGTGTCTCTAATTCTGTACTATTTTCTTCTTTACCTAGCAATACGGCTATACTTATTCAAACATTCAGTTAACGTTTGAAGACTTGTGGTTGTGGTTGTCACGAATCGTGATCCATGTACAGTGCAATAATTTAATAACTAATATTAGTATTTATAATTAATATAATACATTTATATTTACTCATAGTTATTTATTTTAAATTGTACGTAATTTTAAATTTTTGCCATGAAAAGACAAATAACAATGCAAAATTATTTTTCTGCTAAGAAACTTAATAACGAAAACAAAAGTGTGGATTCTTCAGACATTATTATCCAAGGACAAGATGATATAGCCAACAGTCCAGGTAATAATTATGACACTACTAGTAGTACGGATAGCGATTCAGAATCAAATATCAGCGATTTAATTAAAGAACCGGAGTCGAATACCAAAATTAGTGTTGCTAGTGTTTTAAAAAATGTCCGGGACCTTCAGATATTTCTCAAAATTTGAACAATGAACCTACATAACCAAATTTAACATTTTATCCAAAAACTAAGTATGGTGATCGTTGGCGTCATTTTTCTAAACAATGGTTCAAATCATTTGCTTGGCTCGAATATAGTATTTTAGAAGACGCTGTTTATTGTTTCCCGTGTAGAATGTTTTCAAAGCACTTTGACAATCAAACTACATTTATCAGTTTAGGATTTAAAAATTGGAAGAAGGCGACTTTCAGTGATAGTGGTTTAAAAAAACATGATAAAAGTCAAGACCATAAAAATTGTTATGTAATGTGGGTGTCTTATAAAAATATGAAAACCAAAAGTATTCCATCTGTTTCTGTTCAAATTAATGAGAGTCATTTGAAACTTATAAAAGAAAATAGAAAATATATTAAACGTATTGCTAGCGTCTTATTATATACTGGAACACAGTGTATAGCACAACGTGGTGATGTCGAAAGCGTAAAAAGCTTAAACCGTGGTAATTTTTTGGAACTTCTTCATTTAATAGATGAACAGCGTGAAGTTGTAGGCCAAGATGTTCCTCAAAATGCCAAATATACCAGTCTTCAAATCCAAAATGAGATGATCAGTATTTTCAATCAAATAATTTTGGAAAAAATTAGTTTTGAACTACAAAGTTGTAATTATTTTGCTCTTATAGTTGACGAAACGAAAGATATAAGCAAGACAGAACAGTTATCGGTAGTAGTACGTTATTATATTCAAGGTTTTCATGGGCTTTAAACCTGCTAAACAATTAAATGCGTTTTCCTTATTAAATTATATAAAAGAAATAATACAAAAATGTTCAGTAGATCTACAAAAATGTGTGGCACAAACTTACGATGGAGCAGCAGTAATGAGCGGTAGATTAAATGGTGTTCAAAAATTATTTCGTGACGAAGTTCCGCAAGCAATATATGTGCATTGTTATAACCATAAACTAAATTTAGTTATTGCCGACATATGTAAAAATATTACTGATATAAAATTATTTTTTGATTTGGTTGAAGAGATATATGTTTTTGTATCAGGTTCAACAGTTCATTCGCTTTTTGTTGACATTCAAAAAAAAAATTAACTCACATTCAGTTATAGAATTGAAAAAAATATGTCTAACCAGATGGACAGTACAAGTTTTTGCAACTTTGACTCTTAAAAAAGTTCTAAGTCCATAATTTTACTCCACAAGTTAATTAACGATAAAGAAGATCGTTCTATAATTCTATTTTTTTAAATTGTATTTATTTTAACATACATTTTATGTATATATTTATCATTCGTATACATTATATATAAGGTTTATATAATATTAAGATGGAAATTATCTAATTTATTTGTTTATCAAATTTAATTATTTTTGTACCTAATTACACTAATTATTATATACAGAAACTACAATTTTATTATATCATAAATAATATACCTATACATAAACATAATTCTATTAGTGTTTTGTGCGGAGGAGAGGGGGCACTCAAGAAAATTATTGGCTATAACAGTGCCACCCTAATTATTTAATCCTAGCTACGTGCCTGTGAGTGTTTATAAACTTTAAATTTTAAATATTAAAACTCTACGTATAATATTATATGATTGAACGACATGCATAGTATAGCATATATAAACGTACAAAAAATGTATAACTAGATTCTATAGATTATAGCAAATAAAAAGAAAGTGCTTAAAATAAAATAAATAATAAAACTAATCTGTCATACAAAATATATTTTTAAATGACAAAAATTAAATTAAACAAAAATTGTTATTTTGTAAATCTTTATTTTATAAATAAATACTCTGACACAATATTTTATAAAAAAAATTAATCAGAAATTTCTTTTACCCTAATATTTTTCAAATTTTTTATAAATGTGTGTGTTCGAGATTTCCTATTTATTATATACACTTTAATATGTATAAATACTGAACTCGTACAATTATGATTTTTTAATTAATTATTTAGGATTTATGTGCCATCATAATGTGTTTTTGTTATACGACTCCATCGAAGGAGCAAGTCAAAGTATTTGGAACTGTGTAACACATGTCGCGGTCACAATATCGTTCTCTCTAATGGTCGCATTTGGACTAGTTGGATTTGCTACATTTGGTGATCTCACTCAAGGTACATTGGTTTCCTTGTTAAAAACCGATAACGCTATATTTACACTATTAAACCTATAGGTGATTTGTTGGAAAACTATTGTTGGAATGATGATTTAATCAACTTATCAAGGTTGTTGTTCTCATTAACAACGCTGCTCACATTCCCATTGGAATGTATGGTCACTAAAGTTGTTGTCGATCAGACGCTTAGGGGTGGTACCGATCCCATTCCCATGTCAAAAAAGAGACATGCTATCATTACGATTTCTATTCTTGTGACAACATACTTTGTTTCCATATCCACGAAATGTCTTGGAATAGCCTTAGAAATAAACGTAAGTGTTATAACTTTTTAATGTAGCTTATAAGTCGTAGAGAAAATTTCTTGAAAGGTGATTATTTTATTAAAAACTAGTGAGCTTTGTCCTTGCTCGTTTCATATCCCTGGCTTGCTTTACGCATCCCTCTTCCTCCGACCACGTGATCTCCCCGGGAGCTTCGCCTTTTAATTTTGAAATTTTATGTTTGTAATTGAAATTGCACTTTAAAATTATGTAGAATATCATGTAAATGTACAAAACCTTTTTATATAACAGAGTGATATACTAAACCATTTGAAAGTACATTTTAACATTTATATATATTTTATACATAAAATTATTATTACAAATATTATATAGTCAACATGAATAATAATTTACATCAATGTACACTACATTGTATTACCTATAGTTTGTTTACTATAAAAGTCTAAACATATCGTTCGTTTTTTGACGAATACTACAAATTATAACCATGGTTAAAACTAATAGTTTCAAAAGTTACAAAAATATAAAATATGTATTAATACTTCTTTATAGCGTTGCATTTTTTTTTGAAATTTAATATTCCATTTGTACTTAATACTTTAAAGTAAGTTGCCATGTCATTGGAATTTTAATAAAAGGTTCTTAAAAGCTCTCTTGAGTAAAGAATTAATTGTAGTCATGAGCAATCTTAAATATTTTTCAGAACTACTACTTCTGCAGACACAAATTCCATAATTATATACTGATTGAGCAATAACACTGAACACCATTCTCATAGTGTATAATAATCATAACTGTATAAATAATATTATATTATTATTTTTTTATTAGGGAGTTGTAGCCGCAATTCCACTGGCATTTGTTTTACCAGCAGCTATTTATATTAAAATCTCAGATGATTCATGGAAAAAAAAGGTAATATTTTATCTAACACAGTAACACTTATGATATTAATACGGATATAAATTATTAGGTTTGAACTTATTAGACGAAGATTCTATATGGTTTAAGTTTACGATTTTAATGTAAATTATAGACGTATTGCAAATGTATGAATATATATACGTAAATACAAAAAACAAAACGTTATAATATATTTCACGTGTTGTATTTTCTCATTGATCAATGATTAAGCTAAAACTTTTGTAGATGCATTATTTTAGAATAAATGTTACTAAATAATTAACAATAATAGTATATTTAAATTCATGTTATTAAAAAAAAAATATATTTGATTAATTTAAATAAAATTTCAATAATCAGCTACACATACTTATCTATGCATAATTAAAAAAAAATCTTTATTATTTATAAGATATATGATATCTAATCCATACTTTATAATTAAACAACATAAATATTCAGAAAGAATCGTAATAATCTTTGAAGTTTAAGGTACTTGAACGTTTAACAACATCATCGTAAAATCCAAGGTCTATTTGAAAAGTCCAAAATATTTTAGTTATTATTAATTAGTTAGCAGGCTGCTATTATACTTAAAATATAATATAAACGTTGAATAATTTTTGCATTTCATAACCAAATTGAATAACATAATGTATTTACTAATTTTATTTACTTTAGATTCCTGCGTATTGTTTGGCCCTGTTTGGCACAATAGTTGCTGCATCTGGAATATCATTAGTCGTATACGAGATTTTAACTTTTACTGCGGACTCTTGTGAAAATGACAGGATAACGGATCACTGTTACTTTAACGATACATACCAACAAGCTGGTGATATTATCCAGTTACCATTGAACTAAATTTCTATAAATACGAATAGCGTTTTAATTAAAATATTTATGATAACGTTCTAGTCTTTAACAAATATATTTTGTTTTAATGTAAATCTTAATTCAGAAATATTCTTACTTATTCTATTGTATATAAGTATATAATACGTAGGTACCTATATCAAGCTATCAAAGTATAATATATTATTATTAGTATTTACGCCTATGAACTATTTGTATTGATGTATCTCAAAAAACGATAAAGATAAGCCTAAGTTTTCACTTGGATATACCTATCAATAAAATATTTTATTCTCATTTCTCCATGAATTTGCCTAGCTTTTTTTATAATATAATTTTTTAATAGTTTATTGACACGTGTGATATTTTTTAATCTTCTTAAGTCTTAATATTTTTTTTAGTGTTAAGAATTATATAAATAGAACAAAAACTAATTTTAACAATATTGTGTAGTCTTGTTGGAAGACCTAACAAGGTTGCTAATAGTTTATACGACAACTGAAGTTTATATTAAAATTTAAAGCGATTGATTCTGGTACCTAACGATTGTTGTCAATTAATTATGAACATTTTTAAGGTTATGTATGAGTTTATTGGTTAATTGGTTATCTGTAGATACAACTGTACAAGTGTTCAACTTAACACTTTAAACCTAGTATAATGTTCAATACCTTACACCGAAATGTCAAATTAATTAAAATAACAATAAGTAATCTAAAATTCAAAATAACCAATAGGTATAAACTATTCTTGTATAAAACCTTGGTAGTGTATTAATGTCCTTCTAAAAACACTTCACAGATATCTTGTAAATCGACAAAGTCACATAGATAATTCATACTAATACACACATGACACACATACGTATCATGATAAAATATATATTAATTGTGAGTTTAAAGTCATCAAATACATACCATGGTAGGTATCTAGGTACTGCACTCGAGTTTATAACACTTACGAATTTTTATTTTTTGACTAACTTATAATCCACTTATATAAAATATTTAAAAGACATTGTATTCAAAAAGTAACTTTTAAGTATTTTTAACACTCTGAACTGAATACATTATTTATTAAATACAATTTTTTAAACATTTTAATTCAATTTAGTTAGAGATAAATAAACTATATGACTATAAAGGAATATTCAAGATACTTTATTCAAAAATGTCACAAAATATTTTGTAAATATTTATTGTTATTTAAACAATTATTAAAATTGTTTTCATGTTATTTACACTTGTATAGCTTTTAAAATAACTTAGTTTCAATATTTCGTAGATTAAAGTAAAATTATTCAAATTAGAGTTTTGAAAACTATTTTCATTAATATAATATCTAAGAGAATGCAAAACTGATATCGGTGTTTAATGGATCCCTAACTTATAAGCCAAATTTTGTAAATTCAGTTTTGAGTTTATTTTCTTTAAAGAGAATATTTTGATTAATATTTAATTATTAATAGAACATTGTGTAATATTAAAATTATATTTTCATTAGTATGAACTGTATTTATGACAAGTATACAAATATACAAATCCATTCAATTGTCACATTGACATTTTAAAATATAAATTCTGTTTATTTACTAAATGTAAAATAATATCAAACAATAAGTGCTCCAAGCATTTATGTAATATTTTCCTGAAATAAATAATATTCGTAGTTAAAATAATGAATCGATCATTTGTAGAAACTAAATGTTGTTTTGTGCTTTCAATATAAACCTGACCATTACATTATATTTTTTAATTTTGTTATTCCTCGGCTCTTCGTCCTATTATACATAAACTAATTGATTTTACTTATTATGCGATGGGTGTAGAAACTTATTAGTTATTACATTATTACCCATAGTATACTGTGTAAGATATTATCAGAAACCTGTAACCAAATAATATTTGTTTAAATAATTTATTATATGATAAAATACGAAACATAATAAATGATTCAGGTTAATATATTATTTATTTATTTAACGGACTATTGTAGCAAATTTGTAAATGATAAATAAATACATTTATAGTAAACACAATAGTTAACAACAAGTTATTAGAAACAATTATTATATAATATCTAGTTTAACAATCAAGTACAGAGTATGAGAATTAAAAGATCATTGTCCAAAGGTCAAGTCTTGTCATTTCTGTACTCGGTAGATAATTATGCTTGTAACTTGTCGTAACTGGAGACAGCAAGTAAAGTAGTTATGATGTATAATACGGAAAAATCTAACTATATTTTTTTTATTGGTCTTTATTAACATTAACTGTAAAGACTATTTAAGTTATATTTTATATATTTTCCAAACATCTACGTAGGTAGTAGTTTTTGTAATTTTCGTTACACTTTTTTTTTTATACAATTGTACCTTTTAAAGTTTCAGCTAGGGGTTGTTTATTCTGCATGCCTATAAATATGATTTTTTTTTTAACTATTGTTTGACTGTTGATATTTGTGGGTTTGGTTCAAGTTTGAGATTAGTTGAATCTGTAGTATTGGTGAAATTCTGTTATTATATGTTTGACTGTAAGCATCAATCCACACATTGTACCTATTTATAATTTAATTGTATTAAATTTTTAAAGGTTTTATAGTACGTCTATATAAGTATACTATGTGTAAATTGTTCACATGAATATTCAAGAAATATTAACTACCTAGCTACGAAAACTCGCTCGCATAGTGTAATATATCATATAATAAGTAATTATAATAAACCTATTAATACATTTAATTACACAATATTTTAGAATGATAAGCATATATCTTTTGCACTAGATATAATATAATGTAATATATACCTTATATAAATACAAAAATTGTCGTCATTCAAAGAAAATCATGAATATGAATCCATAATAATACAACACATTAAATATTAAACGTGCCTGTATCTAATCTTTATGTATGTACCTACTAGCTGTATCAATAATATTTTATATACCTACAACAATGTGTAAATCGACGAATAAGGTCGATGTTCGATATTTTAAAATCGTAAGTATTCTATGTGCGTATATTTATAGCCATTCAGGAATGTGTTTTTCAATTAACACCTCGATATGAAGTGTATAATCGATTTTAATAGGCATTGTATTGTCAGTATACAATTTGCAATCAACTGTATTGTTTGAGTTCTTTAGGTTCGAAAATTGTCTTTTTACAATTCTAATTTTAAATCATTTCATTCACTCCCAACTGTGTTATTTAGCAATGTTTGATTGCGATTAAACTTCAAAGGTCAAAGCTCCATAAGACATAATGCAGTTTCATTAGGTACCTACAATCGATTATTGGCCAAGAATACATTATAATAATGTTTGGATGAACATTTAATATTTACCAAATACCAATTAATAACACCAAAATTAAGTTACGTAAAATTGTAAAAAATCTACCAATCTTTTTTCTAACAAATATTAAAATTGTATTAATTGAACGTATCGAATGTTACAGAATAATAAGGTTATTACTTATTAGGTAACGAATGATTAATTTGAGGTTTCCTGGAGCTCTTCCTATGATAAATAGTAAAAGTTAAAAAAAAAAGTGTATAAACAAACTACCTAGGTTTAAATAAATAAAAAAAAATTGAGGGGGAACATGAGCAATTACAAGCATCCTTTTTTTTAAAAATCAGGAAAAAATAAAATTATTCAGGCAGTATATATACTGTACATATAGGTAGATAAAGAATTAAAAATGTATAAAGTGAATGAACATAAATTTTGAAAATGAAAAAAAAATGGAATTCGTTTTAAAAGGTAAGAAAATAAAAAATAAAATTGTATAGGTATAGAAAAAAGAATAAGACTTAAAATTAAAAAATTAAAAATTGAAGGGGGACGTGTGCGCCCGCAGGCTTATTCATCTTAAAGAGTAAAAAAAATCTAAAAAAAAATTTAAAATACAAAAGGAAAAATGAAACTGCAGTCTAATTTCAAGATTCTATAAACCATAAATTAAACAAAATAATAGTTATTTACAAGATTTTGGATATTTGAACAAATCGTAATAGCAAAACTTTTTTAAAAATTTATTAAATTATCAATATATCTAAGATAAAAGTAATGAAAGAAAACTACATATGCTTGCAGACAAATGCGTTTTAAGTAAAAAAACAATTTCACAGTTAAATAAACGAAAAAAAAATTGAAGAGGGACGTGTGCGCCCGCAGGCATAATCACTTTAAAGAGTAAAAAAAACCTAAAAAAAAAAATTTAAAATACAAAAGTAAAAATGAAACTGCAGTCTAATTTCAAGATTCTATAAACCATAAATTAAACAAAATAATAGTTATTTACAAGATTTAGGTTATTTGAATAAATCCTAATAGCAAAACTTTTTAAAAATTTATTAAATTATCAATTTATCTAAGATTAAAGTAATGAAAGAAAACTAGATATGC
>JACXSJ010002794.1:0-31275 GCA_014851325.1 Pentalonia nigronervosa
CCTCCCTTCCTGAAACTTTTCTTATGAACAATGGCGTCATAAGGAAATAGGTAATAAGTATTCTATAGTTCTATAAAAATTACAGAAAAAAATTTAAGTGCCCCCCTTCCCCTGAAAAAGTTGTCTGCTACATATTATATGGTTATACAGAACTGTAATAAGATATTAAGGTAGGTACATAAAATAATAATTAATTTAATGATGTATTATATTATATATTATTATTATATTATTTTATTATATATTATATGATATCTTATTTATTGACGTATTTCCTGTGAAATCTGAGTTTTATTATCTGATTATTAAAAAAAACACATACGACATTGTGAAATCATTGCTACGCTATGAATCTAATATTTATTTTTAATTTTCCGTTCTACCACTATGTGGCCTATTGTGTACCACAGTTTGAAAACCGCTGAACTAAAGGATGGATCAAATAATATAATTTTAGTAGGGATATATGAACAATAAATTAAATTATCTGATTTCTCAGATACTTTTCTCATTGAACGTATTGTAAAAAAAGTTAAAAATAATATGCTTGTTAAATTGTTAAGTTTTGATTCAACCCAATTCACACCAACAGATATTTTAAAATGAAAATTTTTTTATTATTATTATAATGTTTATCATACTTTATTCTTATAAAGCGTAATGTTTTTTCTCAACATGCCAAAGAAGTTAAAAACCGTAGAGAAATATTAAAACGATTAATTGATATTGTTTTATTTATTGGAACACACGGAACTTCATACAGAGGAAAAGAAGAAGGTGCTTAATCACTGATCAACCGAACATAAAACCATGGAAATTTTTTGTATTATTAATGTCAAAATATGACAAAATACTTAACGATCATGTTGATAAATCCATAAAGATAAGTGAAAAAAATAAAAACAATAAAGGTAGAGGGTCATTGGTTACGTTTATGTCAAAATATTTTATTAATGATAAAATAATTAAACCTATTGGTCATTCAATAAAAAAAAATTATCATTAAAGAAATTCTTACATGCAAATATTTCTCTATAATGGTTGATAGTACACAAGATGTCAGTGTCATGGACCAACTTGCAATTTGTGTTTGCTACTTGGTAAATGATTCTATAAAAGAAAGATTACTTTCTCTAGTTGTTTGTCATGATTCCAGTGGAATTGCATTGTACAATTTGTTAGAAAATATGTTTATGTCAATGGGTATCTCAATGAAAAATATAGTAGCCTGTGCATTTGATGGTGCAGCAAATATGAAAGGTACTTACAATGGACTTCAATCACATTTAAAAAATAGTTATCCTAATATTATTTATACTCATTGTATGGCACATGTCTTAAATTTAGTAATTTGTGATTCAACAAAAACATGCTTAGAAGCGGAAAACCTTTTTGAATTAGTTGAACAGTCTGCAGTATTTCTATCAGACTCTCATAAAAGAATGAGTTATTGGAAAAAATGTACAGGAATTAATCATTCAAGTCATAATAAATTATATACAATTCAAAAAATAGGAGCGACTTGTTGGTGGAGTAAGGATAAAGCTTTGTCTTCTATTATTGACATTCACTTATATTGTATTTCAGAGAATAATGAAATTAATAACAGTAAATTCGTTACATTTCTTCAGTTTTTGATAGGAATTTTAAGACGAAATTTTAATAATGCTACAAAATTCATGGCAAAAACATTATTAGAAAAATGGTCAAATTTTGAAACTATATTTATCACTTCACTCATTTTAGATATATTTTCAGCTTCAACTCCTCTCTCAGCTTATCTGCAAACAAAATCATTGAACTATCAACAAGCCTGGTCAATGATTGTAACATTAAAACAACAAATATTAAAAAAACGGAATGATGACAAAATTGAATTTTTATACAAAAAATGCAAAGAATTTACAAAAAAAATTAATAATTTTTTTGAAAGTGAACCTGAAATAGATGTTTAGGAAGATTTTCAAAATAAACATCTCTCAAAAAAAAAAAAAAAATTATCTGGACAAAAATCTTCAGACGATATAGAAAATATCAATCCTTTCCAGCGATTTAGAATTATTTCTTTTGCAATTCTTGATAAAATATTAAATAGTATTGAAGAACAATTTATTCAAAATAAAAATATATTTAAGGATTGTAGTTAGTTAGATCCAAAAATGTACGAATACATTGAAAAGTTTGAAGAATATCCTATGGATATATTGATAACTGTAACAAAATTATCCAATGTTAATAGAGATTCTGTATTACTTGAATTGAAACAATTTGCCTCATTATTTTAATATTATTCCAAATAAACATGGCATAATGAACGATAATGATGGTGAAGGTGATATTATAGATGAAGTAATGACATCTGATTCAAAAGATGAATTTGACTCAATAAATTGTAATTCCTGTTGGAAATGCATAGCATGTGCTTTTAAAATTTTTACCCAACTATCTTGTCATTCTGGTATGTACAACAACTTGTATCAAGTTTTTAAATACATAATGCTATTGCCATCAACTCAAGTCACTTGTGAAAGAGTATTTTCCAAGCTAAAAGTAATTAAAATAAAATTAAGATCATCACTCGATCAGCAGCATTTAGAACCACTAATGCTTATGGCTATAGAAAAAGATATTACTTTAAATGTAGACAAAATAAAACTAATAAATGACATAGCAAAATCGTCAAAAGAAATGACAAGACTTTTAATATAATATATTTTATGTATTTATTTTATGTATACATAGTTTTTTATATAATAGTTGAATACCTACCTGTAAATTTAGAATAAGAGAAAAATTTAACTTTTTTTTAATTTAAAATTACAAATATAGAATCTCTTATATATAATGTATTACATTTTTTTGACCATTTTTCATATTTATAATTTATTTAATTTAATTATAATAAATAAATTTTGTAGTATGGGGGCTGGGGCCCTTCCAAATAAAATCCTGCGGGGCCCTTTAGAACTAGGCCGACACTGGCTGTGACTTTAAAGTATCTGTCACCACTGTGACGGTGACCAAATTTTGTCACTGTTAACCATCTCTACAAGTAACCGCTAGCTGGAAGCTCGATTGCTGCGAGACCGTCCCCACTCCGGAGGTACAAGGGTCGACTTCGCGGCGCGTTCCAAGTTAATAATGTTGTGACACGGAAACGTGACAGAGACCTCGCGCGAAATTCGAATGCTGTATTCTGTATCCAACAGTGGTGAAACACCTTTGAGACACGGACAATCAACGGCTAACACCGAAGACATTTTCATCTGAACACCTCCTCATTTGAAGGACACGACACTGGACGACCAAGTCCAAGAATAATTTTACACTGTCCTTTTCAGGGCTCTAGCGTACAAATCAAGTTCCCAAGCACGCCTGTTTAGGCCACGTTATGCCCAAACGGAGGTTGTGAACAGACGCCACTTGTTTGAACGGGCTTCACCCAACTAACCTGTTCTCACCACCATTGCACTGTAAATATTTAATATATAATCTCCTTTTATAATGTAATAACATTTACGGAGTCCATATTCATCGGGCCACCAAGGTTGGCCGCGCTCGACAATCTAATTCCATCCCATCATTCCCAATCGTGTATGTAGTATAGAATAATTTGAGTAGAAATAAAAGAACTCAATTACAGCATAAAGCCAACGAGTTCATATTTTTAATAGGCGATGACACGCTATTACAGCGTGTACTTTTTTAATTTCCAAGTTGAAAATGGAGATAAATATTGTATAATATACTTATATATGACATAACATATAGTAGGTGTGTGTTATTATCAATCAGAAACATAGGCACTTATTATATTACTATTACTAGTTATACTTAATTATTTTATTGATTTAACAAAACGAAAACGTATTTTTTAGACTAGTAATGTAATTACCATAAACATACAATAATTGGATAACTTTTCACAAAAATATAAAATATATACAACACAAATACGTTATGTCATTAATTTCATTATTCAAAAATCCATTTAGTGTTATTAAATTGATATTAGAAAAATATAAAAATAATTTTATTATATGAACATTCATATTGCAGTTTTTTTTTATTATTTTAAATATAATTAACCGAATTTATGAATAATTATTTAAAGGATTCTTCTCCAAATATATCTGGTGTTTTTGAAGCAGAATTATAGGATTTATGCAGTTGTTCATCACTTTTTAATTGACGACTAAAAAACAAACATTCACTTTGTGGCACATACTTGTCCACCGTTTTCATAACTGTTTCCGGGAAATCTCCAGCTACCATTCTAGTTTATAAGACATAAGTTGTAATATAATGTGAAGAATAAAAATCATATTTTTATCTTACTGTATTATATCTTCTGGGAAACAACAATTTATCGCCTTGATGACTCGAAATAATTCTGAATTTATCTCTGGCTTAATATTTTGAATCGATTTCAAATGGCCATTAGTAATAAAACTTCGCCGTGCTTGAGAATTTTTAGGTAATATCTATAAAACATTCAACAATAACAATTCAATTACACTACCAATTAATTTTCTTAAAAGTAATAATACAATGCTAATTATATGTGTACCTACATATTTATTTATTTTGACACATATTTTAATATTATTATAAACCCTATATATTATAAACAACTTTCAAACTTTACCAACATTTTCAAATTAAGTATTTATAATTATTCCATAAAACTTATTCAATGAGAATATAATTTTATTTAATGAAAAATGCTGATTATATGAGTATGAATATGAATCATCGGTACATGTAATGATGAAATACGGAAAAAAAATCAACGGAAAAAATCAAAATAATAATGTAGTCAATAAAATATAAACAATGAATATTATATAATATTATAATCCCCCGATTTCAACTATTTATTTTGACAGATTAACTTGTTTGATTATGTTGTTAAGTTATTTTAAGTTTTGAATGTAATAATATTTCTACTGGAAATTTCTAAAAGTAAAATTCATGTCATAACAAATTACACCACATTTTATATACGAGACATAGTGATCAGAACTTCAGTTAACAACAATTTTCAATTTTTAATATAGATGCATGTATATTTTTCTGAATCATACTTAATATATAATGCATAAAAATTATTACCACCATAATATTATACTTTATAAAACCTATTTAAATTGAAAAATATATATACGAGTGTTTTCAATAAATTGGACAGAATAAATATATAAATAAACGATAATATTTTAATGACCAATTGATTTTTATTATAATATGTTTATATTCAATAGAAATATTGTTTTAGTATTTCTTTTACAAATTAAGATAAGTATAAATAATATTTATTAAAAATGTCAATAGTAATCAATAATATTGACTACATTAATAGTTTAAAAATTAATTAAATTTAATATTGATATTACGTTTTTGGTTTAAAAATCAAATTATACTACACTCAAGCTGACTTAAACTAGAATATAAGATTATTTAGACTTTAGGTTCTGAACAATGAATGGAGCAATGTATTGATTTTACAATTATGTGTGTTTTTATTTTATTTATTATGTCTGAATATATTGTATACATGATAAGTAGTTGAAATAATTTTTCGATTTTCAATTTCAATATTTTTTCTGGTGGAAAAGTAACTCTAGTTAATACTTTTGGGGGATTAAAATTAAAAATTCCAAGTTATTTTCAAAAAGTTGTTATAATAGCAGTTCAAAAATATTAAAGATATATAAGCAATATTTTTTTTTATAAGCATTTTAAGTTCAAATTTTAACAAAATCTCCAAAATTTTCAATTATTTTATATATTTTTATCAATTTAAAAAAAAAAGGATAAGTAGTTTATACTGTATCCAAAAAGTCTAAAAAAATTACATAAACAGTTATTTTTTTAAAGATATTTTAATTTCAAATTTGTACAAAATTAGTTATTTAAACGAAGAATATAACGAAGAATTATTATATTTTGTAATTTAAAAATATGATTTGTGAGTATATATTATTTCGTGGGTACAATATTTTTGGTTTAGTTTTAGTTAATTAATTTTTTTTTCACAAATTAAGATAAGTATATGTTATTTTGTGTTTTTTTAATTTTTATTTGTTTTGTTTTTTCAAGATTCTATACCTAATTATTGTTTAATGAATCACATTATATCATGCGACACGTATAATAAAAAAAAATCAATAAAATATGCAAAGTTAATAAATTAAGAAATATTTATTACTAAGCTTATTTTTTCAAGTATGTGTATCATTATTTCGGTAGGGGTCGACGGTATCAACAATTTGTCTAAAACATTAAAATCATCACAGTTTTTCAATATTAGTTCCAGAGCAATTAAACATTTGTGTCGGCTCTCGCTTTCTAAACTTGATTCCATATAAACCTGAATAAAGAATAAATATTGTATATCATCATTGCAATAAATTATTGTTTTTATCTTACATTTATAATATTGGTTATAGCATCACAAGAGCAAATAGACCTCGCATGTTCAGCACTGTGTTGTCCTATCATGCCTAACGTCCAAACAGTCCCAGCTTTCGTTAACTCGTCCGTATCACTTTTTAAAATAGCAGTCAAATGCATCAATACCTTATATATATATATATGTGTGTATATAGTTGATAAATTACTTCTATTATGTACAATTAAACTAATTAAAAAATGCATTTTTAAACCTGAGACTGAATTATGGCCGATGCAAGATTAGGTGACATTGCGGCAATGTATCCCAAAGAAAGTACAGCAGGAGTCGGTGAAAATTCTTGGCTACACGAAATAACATTTAACAGCTTATCTATTCCACCACTATTAACAACCATTTGAGCAATCTATAAAAACAAAAAATGTAAATATTTTTGGATTTTATAAATGATTAAATAGGTATAGTGGTAGCCAAAAGAGTGTCTCAGTGTCTAATTAAACTTATATGCATTCGATTATAGGTAAGTGCTTGGCATAAATATTTCTTACTCGTTAACACAATCACATAAATCAATACATTATAAAATATATTATATAAGTATATAATAGGATATACTCCTCAAATAATAATAATTAATATAAGAAGTGTTTTTATTACAATATAATATATTGATGTATTCATAAAATTTAAGTGGCTATGGCATATATGCAATACCTGTGTATAATATACATTTTGATTATACCTGAACACTATGTTGTACTACTTCGCGAATTACTTTGGCTGAATTGTTACGTATCGATTCATCTGGATGCGCCATTAAAAATAATATTTCTGGGAATAAATTTGACTCAATTGCATTTTCAGTTAAGTACAAGGAATGCTTAACAATGTTTTTTATTAATAGCAATGCACTTTTCTAATAAAATAAAAATAATTAAAAAATAAAAAATAAAAAAATTATTATGTATTTATGTTATTTTTGTTATATATTATGCATATATTCATAATTTGTAATCAATTTAAACAATTTAAGATATAATATATATACGAGTATATATATATATATATATATATATATATATACAAGATAATTTTTTAAGCACGCCCATCCAGTTTTTATGATTAGATTATATATATTCAAATTAAAACCTATATATTTTACTGCAAAAGATAGTTTTCCTGAAAATGTTTACGTACTTATATTGTAAACGAAATTTGAATGCAAAGTTTCTAAGTTATTCTACTTTATAAAATACTTATAATCTATTAAATACTTTAATGGATACGAACTCAGTGATTATAATTAAGCATGCAATATAAAATATTTGTTAATAATTACTACTTAGTCAAGTATGAAGTAAATTCAGGCAGTTTTTTAATATTACATAAAGCTTATATATACTAATATTGCATCCAATAATTTTCAAAACAATAGTAAATAATATCCTTCTAAAAGATTATTATCCTTAGTTGAATGACTAGAACTGAGAATAATTCAGAATAACTTGGAAGCTTTTTATTCAAATTATAATAACAATACGTCAACATTTTCAGAAAAATCATTTATAAGTATTCGGAAATATCGTCTTGAACTAACCTTACAAATTCCATACATCAGAATATTTGAATAGAAGCTTAATTTAAATTTTAAACATAAAAATGGAGTAAGCATACTTAAATATTGCCCCCAATACCCTGTGTATACATTATGCATTGGAGTAGGAGTCCATAGTTGAAGTCCATACACAAACATAGACTTAACCTTAAAAATCGAATTTAGTTACAATGAGCATCATAGTTTGTATGGTGTACTTTATGGAGGAGTAAACATTTATTGTTTAATGTTATCCTTTTCTACTCTTAATTTTTAAATTATTGTAATTATTAAACTATAATACAATACTAGATTTACATACCAACATTTTTAGACATATAAATTCTTTTTATGAATTTAAAATTCAAATTTATAAATCAATTCTAGTTTAAAATGATTATGAAAACTATTTTGTTAAAATTTTTTTAAAATAACATAATATTCTATGAGAAATCACTTAAAATACCTATATATACGATATTCATTTTAATATTTTGATACGTCTAATTAAATGTAATTAAATGTAATGTAATCTATACGAATTTGCTTAATAATTATCACAAAATGTGAATTAATTTATAGAAATATTGTTTTGAACAATAAGTCAAAGTGATGTAATTGTATGTCTTAAAAATAATCAATTAAAATTATTTTAATGAAAATTTAAATAATAATATATTATATAAGATTTTAATATATATACCTGAACTTTTTTATCAATAAAGTTAGGCATTAAAAAAATTATCACATGAGGTAGAGTTGGTACATCCACAATTTTTATAGCTAAATCTTCGTTATTTTTGGCCATCTCGTCTAATGCAGATAAAGCATATAATTTTAAGTTTTGTTGTTGTTCTTTTAAACATAAAACAATTTGAGGTAATACGCCTGAAAATACAAAAATATGCATGTTATTTCAGTGTTATAAGTACGTTTATGTTTGGGCGTTTTCCTTGAAAAGGTTCAACTATTAGTTTATGATTAATGTTGTTATCTGTTCACTTGTGTAAATAGAAAGTTTCACTCGTTAAAATTAGAATTTAAAATGTCTATAAAAGATTTAAAAGTTTGTAAAAAAAATTGTATTTTGTATTTTCAAAATTTGTTGTACCAAAGCACTTACAAGTTTTACCAATTTTCATCCAAAAAACACTCTTAAAATTAAATTTTAAAGCATTTAAAATTGAAACTGAAAAATTTTAAATCTAAATTTAATTTAAATCCTATGAATAAGTATTAATAAGTATTCACATCAATACATATCTATATTCTATTTTTATATGCAATAATAAGTAGGTAATAGATGTATATGTTAGTTACAACCGTAAAGGTCCGGATTAAGGCGAATGAGTTTAGATTACATGTAATCTAGAGAGCCGTGATTTCAGAATTAGAAGCATCATCCACAATGATTTTTTTTATTAAGTTATCAAATTGCATTTTTTGTTTTATCACAAAATACAATTTTTTTTATTTAATACAAGATTATAGATAATAGATAAAATTTGATCTATGCCTAAAAATAAGTAGTTTTCATGCCGTTGCTTAATTGAAATTGTTTACATAATGTTTACTGACGAAGAATAAAAGAAAATTATTTATTATTCGAGAAATATTAATTGTAAAATCTTGAAACATTTCACTATTACTTAAATTAACAAATCTATACACAATTAAATTTTCAAACTGCGTTTAGACTAATTTTAAGCTATTTATAAGAAATTAATTACAAAAATTACATAAGTAATTACACTTATTTTTCTTGCAGATTTATAAAAATATCAAAAATACATAGGCACAAATGCACAAATATTTTTTATAGACATTTTTAGTTCTAATTTTGATAAAATTGGATATTTAATCAAAAAATACGATTTTTGTAATTTTAAAAAATGTAAAACATAAGGACTTAAAATTGCTTACCATTACGTATATTATTGTTTTCTACACAATGAAATCTTCAAAATGTTAAGAATAGTTTATATAATAAATTTAATTTCACTGTTCTATGGTACCTAAGATCTAACCTACTCACGGTATTGACTTTTGGCCTGTCTTGTGTCTATATAATAAGGAGCGTTATTTAGGCAATATACAATCTCGTCTCCGCCGATTAGTCGTAATATTTAAATTATAATTATTATGAGTGCGCGGTTGAATACGGGTTAATAGTACAGTACTATCTACGCACGCACAGCAGGTGCATACATGTCAATCAAAATGCCGATCAAAAATAAAAAATCATAAATTTTTGCTCAAAACATAAAAAACTCTCACGCTTTGTAGACTAGTGATTTCATAACATTTTTTGTTGTTGGAAATAGGACGATTTTCACAGGGCGCATTAGATTTAGATTCTTAAATAAATTGCTTAAAACAAAAATAATAAAAAAAAAACAAAAACTTATGAAAATTTGTCTTATTATTCGAAATTGGATTATATGGATTAGAAATAGAATTTTGAAAATCAAAATCCAATGTGCTTTCTCTTTCAAAAAAAAAAAATTCGTAATCTCAGATCATCTCATCATCAGGCGTGAGAGTTTTTCATTTAAGATATGTTTTTGAAGCAAAAAAATAGGCCACGTATAATAAATATATAAGCCCCCGAATAATAATAATACATAATATATTATAATAATTAATAATAAAATAATAAATGCGATGTTGTTGACAACAATTAGTTTAAAAAACCGTACTACTAATAGAAAAATAAGTTACAAATAGTAATATAAATAAATATTAAAATATCCTTAGAAATAGATGCTGACTATGTGCCAATACAGTTTTTAAAATCGTTTTTTTATTGGTATATTTATTTATCATTAAATTCAAATTTAACGCATTCATTATACAATACAGTAAGTCAGTGATCTAAACCCAATGATGAGATGAACTCAATACCTATTATATAGCATATATCATATATTTTAAATGTTAGTTTTAGTTAATTCCCATCTAAAAAAGTTGCTTTTTCGGGATCAGAATTGATTAAAATCTCTCTATCAAAATCTGACTAAATCTGACCATACATCATTTTAATATTCACGGAACCATATGCAAATTTATGAACTAAACATCAACTATAATAATATACAAATCTATGAAAATAATTTAGCATATAATTTAATAAATGTATAGTTTTGATAAATACCATAGTCAACCATTAGTTGTGATAGTTTTGTGTCTAGGCGAGTAATGCAGGTAATTGCTTGCATAGCGGCTTCTCTGACAAATGAATCAAATTCTTTCATGCATATCAAAATAGCATCTATTCCTCCACATTCTTTAATCACGATTTCAGTAATTGGCGTTGAATATTTACTAAGATTTTTAACAAGATTCATGCAGTATTTTTTATAATATTTCTACAAAAAAACGAAAGTATAATATTATTATTTAAATTTTTTTATTTTAAATATAGGTATCCAAAAATGTTTAATTATATTTTAAATTCAACTTAATGCGCTTTAATATTTGTAAAAAAATCTTAAATAGGTGTTTAAAAAATTAAAAATGTATTTTTACTTAGCCTTGTCTAATGTATAAAATGAATATCACAAGTTAGAAGTATTAAACATTCGCATTTAAAAATCCCGCTAGTGGTACTTAGTATTATAAAACACAATTATATTTATTAGTTTAATTAATTTCTGTTCATTATGGATATACAAATATATAATGATAAAGATTTTTTTTTATTGTTATGTGTACTATAATACCGAGTAATCCGTTAAACGTAAGACATTTATAATTTCAAAAACTATTAACATATTTGAAAATATTTTTTTTAAATAATTTGAAGTTGTTAAAAAATATTTTTCTAAAAAAAAATAATTGTCCTTATTGTTTAATTTTTTTTTTTAATGTTTACTTTTTTAATCACAATATTAATTTTGAATTTTTTATTCTAAAGCAAAACCTCTTTTGGAGTATTTCAGTACATAAAAATATAATTTTGGACTAGTAATTTATGAGTTAGAACTTAGAAGTATTTAAAGTTTTAATGAGTGTAGTGCAGTGGTGTATGTAGGAATTGTTTTCAATATAGACCAATTTACCACTAGTCAAGCACTAACATAGTCATAACTAGACATTACAGAGCCGGGTGGATTTAATTATGACATAAACAATACCAATAGAGATTGAGCTATTTCATTTTGTAAATATTTATTATTACACGTATTATAAATATTATGTAGAATTCATTTTTATATATTATTATATATTTTAAAAAAATATTTACAATTTCATCTATATTTAATATGTTAAATCACGACAAATTATTATCAATGCAAATCCTGGTACTCTAACATTCCTTTGTTGATTCCTTCAAATAATATTCTACTTTGGAATAAAAATTAAAAAGATGTATAAGTGAGTACCGCTTTGCTGTACATTAGGTGTCGTGTGGGTAACTGTAATGAATATCTTAAATTTAAATTCAATGATATAAAATCATTGTATATAAAAAACGATTCTGAATAAAGACGTTCTGTCGACTGTTGGCCTACATTGCTAAGTATATTTCATGATGTTATTGCCTTTAAAGTAATTCATTTTACAACTATAATTAATACGAAAGTTGAATTATTGTTTGTCGAAAACATAGCATTGAAAATGTCATCGTCTGTATACAATTTAATAATATAATTCATAACTTTCAAGTACCCACAAATAATACTTTTCAATTACAGCAAAATAACTAAAATTAACTTCTTCGTTAAAATATCTAATTCAGTCCAATTTTTTTAAATTAAATTGTCTAAAAAATAACCATGTTTATATAATTTTTAGCTTTCTTTGTTAAAATATAAAATACTTATGAAAAACCTTGTTTTCAATTCTCAATCTTTAGCTATGAAAATTGAACATTTTATAAATTAGATACTAACTAAAAAATAATTTGTAAATTTTTGCGATTTTTATGAATTTTGTCAAAATTCTAACTTCAGGCACTAATAAAAAAATATTATAGATTTACGCTCAATTTTTTTTTCAATTACAATAATAACAATTTGTGAGGAACACTCTGGAACCTAAAAGTTTTAAGCAATTTTAAAGTTTTTTACCTGAGCAAAAAATTATTTATCAACAATTGAAAACAAAAAAAAAAAATTGAAATTTTCTCATGCTTATAAATGATTTAAAAAGAATCAAAATATTTAAAATATTTTATCGTTTATAGAAAATGTTAATTTAAACATTGGATGAGAATTTCATGTGTCTACAACTAGATTACTGAACTAGAAATGAAAAAAAAATGACGTGAACGATAAACATTTGACATAAGAAACCAGAATAAAAGATAAAAAAAGATGGGCAAGTGGGTACCGCTCTGCTGTATAGTATGTGTCGAGTGGATCACTTTCATGGATGTGTTAAATTTTAATTCAGTAATATAAATTATTGTATACGAAAAATGATTCTGAGCGAAGACGGTCTGTCAGCCTACATAAATAAGTGTAGTCTATGATATTATTGCTATTAAAAAAATTCATATAATTATTAATAATACAGAGTAGGTTGAATTAATTTTTGCAAAAAACATTGCATTTGAACATTATAATTGAGTGTATTAAATTTAATTGATTTTTTAATTGCACTATTGAATATTTACGAAAATCCTAGTTTTAAACTTTTAATCCTTAGCTATAAAAACGGATAATTTTATAAATTTTTAACTTCAAAATAAATTTCCAAATGATGAATTTCGGTTAAAATTTGAAGTTTAAATGCTTATAAAAAAAAAATTGTGCTTATTATATATTTCATATATATTTTATTATTTTTAATTTGCTATTTTAACAACTAATGAGGAATCTTGTAATTAATTTTCAAGAAATTTGACCCAACGAAATTTTTTTTATCAATATTTAAAGAAAAAAAAATTGAAAAAACCAAAAATTTCTTAGGCCTACAATTAGCTCAAAAATTGTAAAAATATTTTAAAATTTTTTTTTTTGTATATAAAATGATAATCTTAATATTTTTTGAAAATTTCAAACGTCTTTAATAATTTCTTTTTTAATTCGATTAAAATAAGAAAATCGTTTACGGAGAAAACGGGTAAAATCCAATGTCTAATTTCATACGCTCATAAAAAATTAGTTTGACTTTCCGGTAAATTTTTTCTTTTGGAAAGGTAGAAAAACTTATAGGGATCCTTGTGTTGAATTTTCAATTGAAAAGAAAAATTTTTATGAATTTCTTAATAAAAAAAAAACTGCAAAATTTCGTGATTTATACGTATTTTCTCGAAATTTCAACTTTAGACACTTATAAAACACTATTAGAAACTTATGTTCAACTTTTTTTTAATTTTCACTTACAACAAGTTATGAAGAACATTGTATTATATTTTCTAGTTTTTTTGACGAACTAAAAAAATTTTTATCGGCAATAATAAAAAAAAAAACTCCGAAAATTAATTATGCCTATAAATAGCTTAAAGAAAGTCAACATTTATAATTTACAGAAAATACTTATAAAAACATTCAGTGAAAATGTCATATATCTACGATCATTATTTATTTTATTACACAAAAAATAAAAATTCAATTTGTTAAAATTTTGCTTTGCGAAAAAATTCCAATTTTCTTAAAATTTTTTTTTTGTTTTTCCCGACGCGTTTAAAAAATATTGACAAATTTTTACTTTTGACCTCCAAAACCACCAACTAGATTCACTTTTCTTTCAGAAAAGATGCTGATGAAGAAAATCAAACACTTTTACTGCACTAAAACGTGATGACAAATACACAAAAAAAATACACACACAACATTGTAAAACCAATACATTCATTGCTCAGATTCTAAAATTATACAGATAATATTCAACAAGAAAATCTAGGCATTTATACTGCTCCAAAGATGATAAGTGATGACAGACACAAAACAAAAAATAAATAAATAAATAAATAAATAAATTACACACACATACATCATAGTGAAATCAATAAATACATTCATTTGCTCCGCTTAGAATCTATAATGTTTGTCTTATTCAAAAAAAGTAAAAAAATTAGATAACAAAAAGTAGGTATAATTTTTTTTTCCAAAAATATTGTTTTATTTCGACTAAAAATTATGTAAAAGAAATATTTTTAAAGATACTAGTGTTTTCAGAAATGAATTTCTTATGTTAAATGGATCACGCCGTGTTACATTTGCACGCTATTAAATGGTTCACTAACAATATCTAGCGGAACATATTTTAAACAAATACGTTTTGGTAGAAACGGGATATTATGTATAAATTTGGAAACCACGTTTTGACGGAAATAAGCTTGAATTAAGATTTTAAATAGATTCGCTTATACTAATAATAGTATACTATATTATACCGGACATAGGTAGCCTATTATAATTATTATAATTATAATATTTAACCATAAATGTATGTAATAATATAATCTATACACATAAAAGTTAACTTACATTTTCTTTCACAAGCTGCCCTAGTAACCGACTTAGTAGATTTTTTGAGCATACTATTTGTTTTGCGCATGGTTCGCTATTACCTGCCAATCTTACCAAACACAATACTGCGTTCATTCTCACGGTAGGATTTATATTGGTCACTAATGGCAGAACTATCTCGACAACGTGGCTTTCGTATAAACATTCAACATAAGCTGGCTTGGTCGCTAATTCTGCTATGTTCTGCACGAATGTCAACTGACTTTTTGCATAGTTATCAAAAGCTATTTTAGTGGACGAAATAAATTTATTGATAATATGTTTAGTATTATTTTGTCTCGGAATATAGTGAAATACGTTATTATACTTTGTACGACGACTTTTGGAGATGGACTCATGGTATTGGAGATATTGTTATTGACTGGTAAAATATTGAAATCCTTCAAATATAATCACAAAGAAATCTAAATAATACACAGTAGTTTACGTGTTACTATGGACACATACCTACGACCTACCTAAATAATATGTAATATTCATTTATTGTAATTTGTGATTATCTAGGAGTATACTCTATACCAAGGTATTATATCATGTTTTATAAAAATGAGACAGTATAAATTACAATAATATAATTTAACAGTGGTCCATATTAATGCAGGTAAGTAAAACGAGATGAATGCACTGTCTTTATCTCACATTCTTAAAATATAAATAGGTATTATAAAAATAATACCTTTCGTAAATGTTTAATGTACCGTACACATTTATTCGAAAGAAATTAAAATAAAAATTGTAATTTGAACTTTAATCATTTGTGCTATTATAATAATAACTAATACAATTAATAAAACATGAAACTGTTAAGTGTAGACTGTAAGTAAGTCGTATACTAGTAGGATTTAATTTTTTAAAAATTAAATTTAATAGGTATAAGTAAAATCGTATAAAAAATTCACCTAAAAATATTTTTAAACCTGCATAAGATGCGTAGGTATACGAGTAGGCAGTATCGGACTATCGGAGTGTATATAATATACATAATTCATAAATATAACCTTTGTTATATGTACATCATGTTAATTACTATAGGTACCTACAATATATTACTAATATATACTAATTATAATATAATAATATACATATTATGTATATACTATATAGTGATTCGAATATGTATTCAAATTCTTAAATAATATTCCCATTTTTAATAAACGCTCTATGACTATGTATATCGCGAGGGTGGCAATCGGATGATATCGGGCGTGTAATAAAAAGAGAATTGGCAATTAAAATAGTACATTATAGTACAACCTACACTATATACTACAACGTTTTTCTATGGTACTACACTACTACACCTACCTGGCTACCTATAAGTAGATATTGTAAAATATGTAGAATGCCCATGATTATTATTAGACTAACTGTTGTTTGAAGGTAAAAATATCAATAAACGAAATTAAAATTGAAGGTCGTGCAGTAGATTTATCACGATTGCTTAAATTAAATGTTTTATTTATTTTGATACATTTTAAACAAATATTCAAACCTACCTAAATACATACCTATTTAGAAATAAATGTGTGCACCTGTAATACTATACGGTAGCAACTAGCAAGTAGCATTTAATATTTATTACAGAGGTTTTATTTTAATTAAAAGAAAAAAAAAACGAATGGCTTGCTAAAAAAACGCAGTAAGGTAATATTTTTAAAAAGATCTGTTTGCTATTGCAGTATGATTACAAATCTGTTTACAAAATCGAAATTTAACCGTTCCAACGAGCAAGAAGTTGTGATTTTGTTAGTAGTTTGTGGGGTCCGTCCTTGATCGGACACTGGTTCATTTGAACGGAAACACTCTGTTTTTGCACAATGTTACACGACTTTTGCACGACTCGCCGATATGATATTTTGTTTTTTTTGCGCACAATGCGACGGCGGCGGCCGATCCGATCCAGGTCGACGGCCTCGTTCGTTCGGCAGCGCACGACGGTCGACGACGGAGACAACGTCAGCTGATCGCTATCAAAAAAGGACGCAATCGTGCGCGTGCTTGTGCGTGCGTATAATAACACTAGAAAAGTCAAATGTACGTCAGTACGCGTTGTTGTTGTTGTTGTTGTTGTCGTCCTTGTCTCCGTGGTCGTCCTATAGTCGTGAGTCGTATTGTAGACGTCGTCGTAGCTGTTCCAGTGGCGTTTTGCGTCGACGTCGACTGGTATATGGTCTCGCGTATGGCCGCCCCACTTGTATCGTCCGATGTCGACAACTACTGTTGACGTTGTTCTATTGCGTTGTCGTCGTCGTCGTCGTCGTCGTCACCGTCGATGGACAGACCATCCGCGATTGTCCAGGCGAAACCCAACGCGACTCCGGCTGCAGCCCCGGCCCCGGGAGGGTTGAGCAAGGGATGCGGCGTCCCGGGATTCCGAAAAACCAGCCAGAAATGGTGTTATGGCACCGAACAGTGTCCGATGTGCCATAGATTCCGCAAGTTGTTCCACTGCAAGACCTGTGTTGGCAACGGCGACTTTGGACACTCATCAGGGGCCTTCGACAAGGGCAGGTGAGTTTGGTCCTGTGTACGATCTCAAGTCCACCTTAGTGGACACCCAGTGCCACTGATAATTTTTTTATATATTTTGTTTTCATATCTTGAATAATATATCTATATGATTATACACTTATATCAAATTGATTATGTCACAGTCATGAGCTGAATGGTGGCCCTAAGATTCTTACCGGTCAAGCATATATTTCAAGCCACTTCAATTTATCCTAACGAGCACCGATATCTTTAGGCTATAGATAATTTAAATGTTTTATTGAGATAAAGTTTTAAAATTATATATCTGATCATCACCTTTTAACTAGAAAATTTACTGTATTCATACAAATCAATTTTCTCTGCTTCCCTAGTAATAAATAAATATTATTGATTTAAGAAAAATATGTAATTAGTAGGAAAGACTGAAAGTGTGTTGTATCTTGAGCCTTATGTACCATGGTTCAATGTTTATTTTTTCTTAAATTATTGGT
This sequence comes from Pentalonia nigronervosa, assembly GCA_014851325.1. Classification (NCBI taxonomy): domain Eukaryota; kingdom Metazoa; phylum Arthropoda; class Insecta; order Hemiptera; family Aphididae; genus Pentalonia; species Pentalonia nigronervosa. Next base: position 18,475 of record JACXSJ010002794.1, read on the forward strand.
CAAGAATAAATTTGTGAAAGAAATTATAGTTACTAGTCTGTGACATTGAAATATATTGAAAGTTAGTGCAATAAAATTACTCATGAATTTATAGTAAAAAAAATAACATTTTGCCTATCAAAGTAACAATTTTTGATTTTTTTAAATTTTATGTTCAGCATTTAAATTTGTTATAGAAGTTCTTGAAGTTAATGTCATTTATGTTAAATATTGTTTAGAATTTAATAGTGTAGTCCATTCTAATAACGAATTAATATTAAGGTCTAAAAAAATACATTCTTTCCAAAGTGGTAAGCATGTACCTTGAATCAAATCATTAATTATTATATTTTAAAGGATTGATCTAATTTTTTTTTTTCATCATTAATTGATTATATATTATCTATATATTGAATTGCTTAGGCAATTTATGTTTTTTAAGTAATATATTAATTGAAATTTTTTTTCATTGTAAATTTCAAGGTACATTATGTATTATACCTTGGATTATTTTTTTGTTAAAAAAAAAAAACAAATTTATCTCAAAAGACAAATAATTTAGGGTTTGGAAAAAAACCATTTAAAGCTTTGTTTTACTACAATATTGTTAATAAGCAATAACTTGAAATATTAACAATTAGAGTTATTAAGAGACTTTTAATAAAAATGGTCCTAAGGTACAACACTCTCCTAATACTAGATAATATTTGTTCTGTAAGATACATTTTAGTCACAAAGGTATTTTTAGAAATTCTTACTTCGAAAAATGTATAATTCAATAGCTTATAAATTTGATCAACCATAAGACTTTAAATTGTTACAACAAATAATAAATAAACTAATTACTTTTGTATATATATATATAAAAAAAAATGATTCAGTTTAATTAAAGATGTAACAAACCAATCATTTCACTTAATCATGTTTAAAATACCATTAGCTCACTGATAAATTAATTTAATGTTTAGTGATTGATTATGCAACCCAGGATTAGTAATAAATCTTATAAATATATATGACCATATAAAAGTTGTAATTCTGAATAAAATTTACATTATGAAACTATGTTTTTGCCACTTTGGTATAAGTATTATGTATTAAAGAGTGCATGGAATCCATTTTTGAGTTTAGCATACTAAATCACAAAAAACTGGTATTTTTGTGATTTAGTATACTAATTAATTAGAAAAGTTTTTTGTGCATTAATTAAAAACTGAATTTTTTAATAAAATAATTGTATTACTATTCTCCATTTATTCTATTCCAATTAGGTACACTATAGTGTCAACTAATCACAAAATATTACTCTCAATTTATCTCCTTAAAAAAAAAACAAAAATTCTGAAATCGAATGACTGGCCACTTTTTATTTAGTAATCAAGGCAATATCCTAGTAGTCCCCTGTGTTATTCACTCTATTTAGTTTGACTGATTCTATAATTGAATTAAATTGTACGTGCTCAACTGCCCCAATCATCCCAACAGATGGGTAGATGGTAATAGGTTTATAAAAATTCTAAACAACTCGCAACTATTGCTTACATTGCAGAAGAATATTATTTAGTGTTTCATCAATTCATTATTTCCAAGTAAAATTTCACATTCATTACTGTGTCCACTAAATAAATCTACAAATAAGTCCTGCAACCTTTTACTCTATTATTGTATTTATAAATATTTCAGTATCTACTAAGGTAATTATAAGGGTAATTAATATGTTTTTAATTTTGGTATTTAATTAAATAGTTATTAATTATTGAACATAATTTATAAACATTTAAACATTTTATAAATTAATTATATTATATAAGTAGGTTTAAATATTGAAAGTGTTACCTAATCCTATATTTTACAAACTTATTTTATTTTTTAGGTTTTTCAAAAAACAAATGAAATTTCAAAGTATTGTGTATAGTTCTAATTTGTTCAAAAATGATTGTGCTAAAATGTTTTCAAAAAAACAGTGTACTACTTTGAAGGTATAAATATTTATTTATAGTTACAATGTTTAAAAAAATATTTCAGAAGTGAAATAATTCTAGTGTTTTACTTATATTTATTTTTATGTTTTAGAAAACAGAAACTTCAATATTACAAGAAAAAATTAGATTATTGAAACTTGCTTTATCGGACAAAAACAGAATCCTAACAGATAGTAAGAAATATAGCACTCACATAAATATAATAACATCATGAAGTCACTATTGTTAATACCTGAGGTTTTAGTAAAAAAATAAGACTATATAATATTATTTAAAATACCGTACATAGTTAGGTATTCACTTTTCTCATTCTAAGAAACTCAATATTATTAAATTTATCTTAAAAACTACTTAGCAATCCCATTATTATTATTTAATTTCTGTACGTAATACTGTAATGCATGTCAATCTTATTCTATTTAGTTTAAATTCAGTTGTAAAATTAAATTGCACTTTAAAATAATTACTAAATTATATAAATACTGTAAATTAAAGTCTGCATGATATGAAATTAATAATGAAATACTAACTTTATGTAACATTTTCCCTACTAATTAATTAAATGTATATTAACTGTTCTGTTTCTAGAAAAAAATCAACTAAAAAAAATAAAATTAGAAATAGATAATCAAAAATCAAGAGTTGATCGATATGGAAGACGTGTGGTGCGATTAGAAGATTTTACCAAAGGTCAACTATTAGTTTTAAATGATAAAAAAAATGAACTATTTGCAGTTAGACCCAATTTAAAGAATATTATTAAAACACGTATTAATCAACTTGTTACTCACATATTCTCATTGAACGAAGTACATCCAACTATTTTACAGTGAGTAAAATATTTAATAATACTTCAAAATTGCATTTATAAAATATTTAATTACAAGTTATCAATTTTTTATTTATAACATTAATACTGGTTATGCAAAATCAATATTATAAATAAATAAATATTATTGTTTATTGGCTATTATGTCACCATTAATACAAGTAGAATCAGGTATGCAATTAAGTTGGCACATTTGAATCAGCTAAAATATTGGATGGGTGGGTTGTTAAAAATAATTTATCCATTAAAATACATACTTTTATTATTGTCACTTCTGTATTGGGTATTAGTAAATAGCAGGTTATTATTTTAAACTTTAAATTAATATGTGTATAACATTGTATCAGAGCATTGTTAATATTTATATTAAAAGTATCGTGTATTGATCATTGTTCAAATGTACCTAATATTATACACTGATAATTAAATAATTTTAAATCCATTTTTAGAATTTGCAAATGTCATTAAAATATTATAAGCTAAAAATCATTTAGGGAGGACAAACTTAATGCAGTTCTTCAATGACCTTAACTTTGTGCAATAAAAGTTACCTAAAAATAATAATAATTTTTAAAAACTGAAAATCAGAAAATAAATAATTAAATGACTATGTTACCTGTGATTTAAACATATTGACTTTTCAAATTGATAATTTTTTTTTTTATTTAGGTCAAATCAAAAAAACAATATTAAAGACTTTTTAAGTGAAAATCATAAAATTGAATTACATTTTTATAAAATAAAACGAGTTAATCCATTTTAAAATTGTGTTAATGTTTGATAACAGCTTAACAGCTAACACATTATTTTATGATTGAAAAATAAATATTTGGCTATATGTACCATATGAGCACAATTCCTATATATAAACACTTATGTAAAAATGTGATGAAAGTTTCCTAGATCTATCCTGAGTTAACCCAGTTGTACTAGTTAGACTAATCTGTTAGGCCAAGACAATGTCACGCCACATATTGTATTGTCTCTGTCTTACTTACTCATAACTAATGACCAGATTTATATGCATTTTAAATTGTAAAATATGCATGTAAACATGCACTAAAAAAAAGTCAAAATATACAAGAAAAAAATTCAAAAGAATGCAAAATAATTTTTGGTTATTACAGCTATTTATTTATTGTAAAGTTATAAAATCAAAACATAAATTATGAAAAAAAAAATAAACTACAATATTATATTAAATAATAATAATAATAAAAATGAATTAAAATTAAAAAAATATACAATTTATTCGATATTGGAAAAACAACAAGTAACAATAATATATTCCATATTGACCTCGGTTAAATTATGATGACGTTTTGTGATAATATGTTTGTATGCAGAAAAACTTCGTTCCACATCAACTCTTGTTATGGGCGCATATTTAAAACTCTACAACATTTCCTGGGAAAAACGTTTGATAGAGGAACTCTTCAAGTCAACAGTCTCACCTTGGTGTATTTTAGCAATTTCTTTTAAACTTAGCAAGCTTTTATTTTTGTTAATAATTTTGGAACATTTTTTTTTTATAATACGCTATTTTCATTTTCAGAATGATTAATAATAAAATTCGTAACTTGTTCAAAAATGTTTAAAGCATTTATGAGTAACAAACCTGACATCTCAAGCTTTTTAATGTTTTCTACAATAATCAAAAAATTTGTTTAAATATAAGTTAAATAGTTAATTATATTTGATTTAGTTAGAATTTGATTACAGTTTTGAATGCTTTTGACAACATCTTATAGGTTTTGAATAACATTTTTAAAATTTTCGAAATTATCTGCATAAAATATTGCCGATTTTAACCAAGCTTCCCATCATGTTATTACAGGTTGAGGTGGTAATGTTTTATTAGGTAACATTTCATGATATAATTGAATTCTATAAGAAGCTTTCAAAAATATCTTTTTTCCGTTGTTAATTAAATCGTTTATTTCATGAAAAATATTCACAATTTTTTCTGCGATCCGATGAATTCTATGAGTAGCACAAGTCACATAAATAAGATTGGAATAAAATGGTTTTAAATTGTTAGCAGCCTTAACTATATATAGGACTGCGTTGGATAACATTAATAAAACTTTTTTGTCGTTACCTCCCCTCTGGCCATAATACTCTAAGACAATCATTTACAAATTTTACTATGGTATTATTATTAATTTTTTCAAGAACTTTAGACACTAAAAATACAATTTTGATGGTGAATCAATCTTTAATTTTCCAACAATAAAGTTCACAATATATTTGCCTTGTAGGTCAGTAGTTTCATCGATACAAAAATATATGAATGAACTTCCTATATTTTCTCGTAGTTTTTGTAAAACGTCTGTGTAATATTTGATTACATAATTCTTCCTTAGGGTACTTTCATCAGGTATATGTAGATGAGTATATTTTAACAAAAAAGATCTGAAATTAGTATTTTGTAGTTTATGCAGTGGTATGTTAGAAGCAATCAAAGCTGAACAAAGGTCTTGGAAAAATACTGATTGATTTTTACTTAATGTTGACTATTGATTAACAAATGTTTGTTTAGAAGTGGGAGTTTTTGAATATTTTTCGTGTGAAAATGACTTAACTTGCTGATCAATTTGAAATTATTTTTGTACTACAACTACTTTATTACAATATTGACAAAAAACTGAATTATTATTTAAAGTTTTGAAAACCTCACCTGATTTGTTATACGGTTCAATCCATTTTCTAAGTGATGGTAATTTTGAACTTTGGCATTGTAAAATAACAAACACAAACAATGTTATTGTCTGTTATTGTATATTATTTATCTGTAGTATTGATTATAAATCGATAATGTTAGACAGAATCAATAAGATAAAAATATACAATAGGAAAACCAGTATGCAATGAACACCTACCTACCTACCAACTAATACGGAAACGTAATATTATATTTTTAAAAATATTTTCAATTTTTGTATTGTGGAAAAATTTATATATAATAATTGTACATACAATTATAAAATTAAATTTAAAAATTTAATTAAATTAAACTTATACCTAGTGTATACGTATTATGCAAAAACATGCGTTTTTACGTAAAATATGCACTTGTACTCAAAATATGTAAAAATTTGTAATATTATTTATTTAAGTATTATTGATAAAAACCCATTTACTGCATTTAATTGCTTATAAAAATATGAACATGCATTATATGCAAAATCCGGTCTTTACTCATAACATACAAACATTTACATTCATCAGTTTCAATTTTATGTCGTTAGTTTAAATATTAAAGTGAATTGACCTTAAAACTTAAAGGTAAGAAAATTATTTGTGTTTTATTGTTAGATTTTTTTAATAAGTCAAGTTATGAGTATGTTAAGTATTAATATTTAAAAATTTTCATAGCTCACATAAAATTAAAGGAAATTACATATAATTGGAATTGTTGGAGGTACATTTTGGTATATATTATGTGTTAGTAAAATAGAGATAATACTTGTGATTAAAATGTCTTCTTATGCCCATAAAACAGTAAATATATCAGATGTGTTAATGATAAATGAGTGTAAAAAATTATCTTTTTTTTGGGGGTATGCCATTAAATTATGAAAAATTTATTTTTGTATATTTATACTATAAGAAAAAAACAATTCTGTGCAGGCACAGGTCATAGAAGTGAAATTTCCGCGACATCAGTCGTGGTGATATCAAACTATTAATATACAATCTACAGTTACTGTTATAGAGGTTTCATTTTTATTATTTGTGTTTGCAGAAAATTGTTTAGTAATCAAAATGAGAAGATATGTAAAGGGAGAGAAAAATATATATTTATAGAATATTTCTCTCCTTTTATATATCTTCTTTTATTCTATATATATAGCTATAGCCTTGTATTATAAATTGTGACGGATTTTCGTTTTATGGCTCGTGTGTCCAGCCTTGAAAATTTACTCCCAGCGCGCATATAGAAGTTTTATTTTAAAATGTAATATTAAAATATTTGATAACATTTTCTATAAGACATCAACAATAGTGAAAAAATACTAACATTGTGATATTTATTATTAAAAATAAAATAAAATATAAATATTAATTTTTCAAGTGCTCATAAAATTTTTTTGCATTCAGTAACGGGCACATTTGTTATGGATTTGCCATCCTGTTCTATGCCTATTATATTATTCATAAATAATATTTACTATAAATTTAGTAAAGTATAAAATATTGTATAATACTTATTTCAGAATATTTTATTCTAAAAATGTTGATAATATTTTTTTACAGTACTTCAATTATATGTGTTGAAATTAGTTATACTTTTTTTTTTTGTGATAGGAATGAAGAACTAGATGTTAATAATAGTAGTTTAAGTCATGCATTAGCGGAAGCTTCAAAACTGACATATGTATGCGGCCAATGGGTAGATACTTGTGAAGAATGGTCGAGACAAACAGAACTTGGATACCGCATCGTAGCACCCACTCTACCAGCAAATGGAGACTACTCAGCATATAATGAATGGGGTTTATATTTAAAATAAATGTATCTAATATATTTAAGCAATAGTACAGTTTAATAACGCTTTTTTCATTTTTATTTGTTTTCCAGTTTCAGATAAGAATAGGGATTATGCATTTCATCAAACTTTTATTGAACCAAATCCTGCGTGTACAATAAGCGCTGCTCTTACATATACCTCGCAATTAGTAAAGCAACTTTCCTTTTTTATAGACGTTTTTTTACCTAGGCGTCCAAATTTTAGGTACTGTAATCGGTAAACATAAATGTATACCTTAAAATTGAGGTATATTACTTAATATTTATATATTTCTAGTGAATTTTGTGGCAATGAGCTGAATGAAACAAAATTTGCAAAATATGTTACCCACTTGAATGCTAACATTCTTTACTTGTGCTTTTCACAAAATGTTAACCCTAAATTACTTCATCCTGATCATACATTAAAAAATTTGCTGCAACTATTGGATACATCTGTTAGTGATCTAGGAAGGTAAAATTAAAATTTTTATTATTCATGAATGTTTTTACTTTCAGTTGTCAAACAATTAAAAAAAAAAAATAATTAATTTAATATTTAAAAGTTTACTATGGTACATAACATACATAAATATTATACTATATTTAAAACTTACTCAAAAATAATTTTGAAATTAATATCTCAATTGTTATATTTTATTTTTGTTTTAGGGTGGACCCACCAGATATTGATAGTAAACTATGTATCATATTTGAAGAAAAGATAATTTTCCAATTACTTTCATGTACTGGTGACTCAGACTCTGAAGAAGACAATTATTATGAATGGGAAGCTGTAAGTTTAAAATTACGGACAAATAAATTACATTTTCAATTTGTTAAATGCTGTTTTTTTTTTAAGGTACCAAACGTGGAATACCCTGCAGATCATACTCAATTGTCTTTACAGTCCACTAGTAGTGTTGTAAGAGCAGGACTTGTGGCCAGTACAGCAGCCAGTTTAGCTTCCATGTGGCGTGGTTGGACAAAATAATAAGTAATAAATTCTAATCGACAAATATTTTCTTCTTTATTGTATTAATCTAAAATCAATCTTTGTTCTCACAAATTTGCACTTGCTTAAGATTGTTTTGTGCACATTACAAATTTCTGTATCTAAAACAGTGCAAATTTAGATAGAAAATACAAATTATTTGTTTAGATATTAAATCGAGCCTAAACTTTTTTATGTTATATAATATATGTTATATTTATTAGGAACAGAGTAAAATGTATTTTGTTGTTACCAAAATCGTATTATATCATTATTATTCATGTATACATTGATTAAAAGATATTGTTTCATTTTTAAAACCAAATATAATATATATATATATATTTATTATATTTATATGTTTGTGTATTATTATAAGTCTTGAACTAGTTTATTAGTTATAAAATGTTGAATTATGATGAGACTCTGATATAAAATATTAATGACCTTGAATCAGAAAATATTAATGTTGATTTATCATAATCTATTCTTCATTTATTCTATAAAATGCTGCAAACAACTTAACTTCAGAGAAAGGTTTGAATGAACTTTACAAAAAATTAAGAAAATGAAAATAATGTATTAAATACTTAAATTACGATATAGATAAAAATAAATTTTTTGTTTTAATTAAATATAGTGAAAAATAAGAAGCCAAAAGCCCTGCTTCGTCATAATTAGAGACATATTTTTCTGCAGACTCTACAATAATAATAATATTAATGATACATAATAAAATATAATATCGTGTACATCGTTTATATATGATTAAAATATATGTTGATTACGTTTATCAGTCATATACTTGTGTATCATACTACATAGTGATCGTTTCATACTAAGTATTTGAAATTAATTTGTTAAAATAGTCTCATGTAAAATATGTGACATTAAAATTAAAAGGTAAGTTAGAAGTGATAAAGTTGATTAATAAAGGGACCATCTAGTGTCATGCAGCAATTTGGGATAGGTATTGGAGTGGTATAAATTGTAGTATTATTGCAAGAAAATTGATTTTTTTTTTAATGTCTTAGGTAAATGAAGTAAATCGGTAATCCAAACAACCACTTACTTTCTCTAATCTCGTTTAGATTAATGAGACTCTACTGTATACATTTTGTACAGAATATATAAACATTTAAGAAATATTTCCAAAAAATGTTGAAGAAAATAAAACTGTTGTACTAAATAAAAAGGTATTTAAAAAATAAATTAGGTAATAGTAATTGTTTTTTTTTTAATTACAATGAATAGAAATATATTTTGTTTTTTTAATAAATAAGTATATTATATTATATAGTTTATAAAAAAAGTGTATATAATATATTAAAAAATTAACAATCATGGATTTTTGGATTTTTGAATTTCAATACTTACGTAAATATGTCAATCTCCACTTTTAATTTAATTTTAAATAAAGTTCAAAAACGATTGAAAAAATATACCTAACTTACCGCGAACCGCAAACCTATTTCACTAATAGAAAGATTGTTTACACTACAACCAAGCAAGGAAATTAAGTTTACATCGTGTATTTATTAGTAATTATCTAAGTAGGTACTTCATTTAAATAGTTACGATAAGTCTATACATTTTAACAGAAATGGTTTAAACGTTAATGATATCATATGATTGAAAATAAATAATTTGAAACATTTTCTAAACATAATTATATAAATTTCAAAGTATTTTGGAAGATATATTTTTAAAACTATGACTTTCGGATTTGGTATGAAAACAGTATCGCGTGAACAGTTCGCTGTGCTCATTTATTTATCCGACGCTCGGCGAATTTATTCGTACACGTACCGCAACCTATTGAAAAACGTACAAATTAGTATCTACTGAACTGCTATAACTTCCTTCTTACCATTTTTCTGGTGTACTCATTAAAAAAAAACCCTACCAGTAAAGGAATATCCTATATATATTATCATTAGAAAATTATTCGAACTAGATTATTATTCTCATTTATACTATTATTATAAAGAGGTAAAGTTTGTGAGGTACATAAATACATAAATCTAAACAATAAAATCTTCCTTTATAAACTCCTCTTGAAACCAATATGGTTATATGGCATACAGCTCTGGGGTTTAGCCAAGCCTTCGAATATAAAAAAAATCTAAACGCTCCAATCAAAATGTCTCCGTCAAACCACATTAGCTTCTTTCTATGTCTCAAACGATACACTCCGTAATGATCTCTGCGTTCCAATAGTAAAATAAGTAGCTAAAATTTTCCATAAACGCTTTCATTCAAATCTATCTAACCACCATAATCCTTTTGTATCAAACTTATCTGTTCTTAACATTCTTGATGATCCCAGCAGGTGTTTGAAACGCAAATGGTGACGGGACCTCTTAAATGATTAAATTGTTAACTGTCAAGAAGTTCCATTACTGAATGGATTCTTTCATTAAGACTGCAACCCAACAACTCGCACATCGCTTATACTTATTGTAAAAAAATATATTTACAGATTTTTTAAATAAATATTGTAACACATAAAATAAAGATATGAAAAAATTTTTGTTTGTGTATAAAAAAAGCTTTATAACTGAATATGAGGAACCTCATAAGTTGATCTTTTAGCAATTAAAAAATATCGAAATTACGTAATCACGTTTTTTTGTAAGTGTTTAAAGTACAAAGTTTTACATTATTCGTCAAAACCCCGAAAATATGTAAATTATTTTATAGTTAAATTTTAATTCATATTATTGACGAGTTTAATAGGTACGATAGATATATACAAGTCATAGTTATTATTATTCTTATTAGTTATAATACTGAATACTGATTATAATTATATAATGTATGTGATTTATTTTATCAGAAACTAATTCAACTTATCGTATTACTTAAAAAAAAAATTAAATTATTAAAATCTATACATATCAGGGCTTGCATTTGAAAAAATATCGTTTTACGTTATTTACAATTTGAACATTACAAAATTTTTGTAATTATTATTATTTAGAAGTAAAACGACTAAAACGTTATATAACTTTCGCGTTTATCATTTATTATTAAAAAATATATCTAATACAAGGATTTCCCGGGAACGGAATATAATTAATTCTTTGATTAATTGCTAATAAAAAAATAAAAATTTCTACGAAATCAATAGTATTTTAACTTTTGAGTAAATGGATTTCGAATTATTTCGTTTTACGTTATTTTTCGTTAATATACTCTATAAAGGTATTATACGTTTAGTTTAATGATATATTATATATTTTGTTAATCGTTATGTTTTGTTTTGTGATGTTTAATTACTTTTGTATAACGTTTTCTGTTTGAATTACATTTACAAATTGCAATATTTTTTTGTCATACGACATAACATTATTATAACGTTTGTAAGTTCTGATATATATACATTATATAGTATAGATTCATAAACCGTCCTCGCTTAAAATCGATTTTTAATGATTTTAGATTTATCATTGAATTTCAATTTAACACATCCATTGTCTATTTAATGACTATAACCCAGGGGTGGCTAACTTGTGGCTCGTGTTTTATTAACAAAAACCAAATATTATTCATTATTATTATGAATTAATTTTTTTTTTTTTAATATAAAATGTATTTATAAACATTTTGGCTCTTAATATCATTGTATTTATTCCGGTGCGCCGTAACTCCGCACGGATCGTCGCCATTTTATAATATATCACCTTAACTCCGCATACAAGGTTTTTTTTCGATACCTTAACTCCGCATAAAAGATTTTTTTTAACACTGTAACTCCGCACATAATTTTTTTTAATGTTTAAATACAAAATACAATACATGTTATTAAAGCAAATAGAACACAACTGGTACAAATACTCCATTACGATATGCATGAATACTAAATAATTGATGGAAAAATTTCGTACAGTATTTAAATGTACCGTCAACGTATAAGATCTGAGAATCACACATAAAATTTAAATTTGAATCGTATGAAAATATAATTATATGATTTAATGGGTCATTTGTTATAATAAAATATTCGTCTTTTACTGTTTTCGGCTTAGTGTTATTTATATATTCATGTACTTCAGAAATTGATTTTGGAAACTTCGGTAAATTTCGTATGCGTTCACGAGAAATACTATCTCTTATTAATTTTGTGTCTTTACATGTTAAAGTTGACGCTGCTACTACATTAGTAGCTATTTCAAGTTTTATTAACTTGGAGGGACGATCATTAATATAATCAAGTCCCTTTCGTTTTATACCATTACTAATTGTTTGTCGAACAATAATATTGGTCTCGATATTTTCGTGTTCATGTATACCTGATTCTCTCGAAAAATTATTATCAACGCCAATTGTGTATAATTTTGATTTACATGTTTTTTGTATGCACTTCCATCCAGTTTCGCCTGGAAAAAATTTTAATTCTGTATACTTGGAATATTTATAATTATTTTTCACTAACAACACATTTTTCGCTGACTGTATATAAAACTTATTTCACTTGCCATTTTTAAATGTAAAAGTAAAAC